>BLSH010241248.1:157418-178934 GCA_018402905.1 Glandirana rugosa
GTTCACTGGTTTCTTCTTTACCCCTGTCCCTTTATTGAAATTTATAAATTTTTTTTTATTTTTGTATTTTTTACGTTTTTATCTCCACTTACACCTAGTAGAAGTTTGACACAGACTTTTCATAATTAATTGCCATCTTCGGTATATTGACAAGATTTTAGTAGAAGTTTGATCCCGTTCACGGGATGTTTTTTTACCCCTATCCCTTTTATTTTAGTTTATTTTTTTACCCTTCCCCCCACCTACACCTCATCCTCGGATCTCCAACTGATCCGGCACTGGCACCGTCACATCCACCTTCACCGCCACCATCTCCTCATCCTCCTCCATCGGTTGTACCAAAAAAAAACATCCTCTACCACCGCCACTTCCACCTACACTGCCACGGTCACGGCCTAGTCAACCTCTAGGCTCCTACTCCACATCCACCCCCCTTCCCATTTTTTTATTTGATTTTATTTTCCCTATCCCCATTTTTTTGTAGGGCACTTGCCCTAGTTTGAAGATGATTTTAGAACAGTTATATGGCTTCTACCGTTAATTAATACTTTTCAGACACAGTTTGAAGATGATCCACATTCACCTCTATTTTTGCATTTTTTATGTTTTTATTTTTTTTTAAATATTTAAAGTTATTTCCCTGTCCCCATTTCTTCTTTGGTCACTTGTCCCACCCTTACCCCCATTTCCTTCCTTTTGCAGCCCTCTAGGGCTTTCCAGGACTTTGTTACAGCCATTTTTGTGCCTAAAAGTTCGGGTCCCCATTGATTTCAATGGGGTTCGGTGCCCGTGCGATCATTCGGGTTCCGTCCAAACCCGGACCCGGACTTTGTCCCGAAGTTCAGCCGGACCAGCAGAACCCGAACTTTCAGAGGTTCGCTCAACTCTAATTGTCAGCCACCCAATCTACTATCGCCTGTATTTGTTCTGGCCTCACCAATCATTGAGGGGCATTCGGGCCTACCATATACCGGTGAAGGTTCTGTTGGCTACCTGAGGAAGGTGTTTCCCTTGTGTGTGTAGGTGTCACACCTTGACCACGTCCTCTCCTTCCAACAGGAGGTTCACCAACACCACCAACACCAGCAGCACCATGACCACGTCCCTTATTTGCTCTCCTCATTGTGCCTGCAAACGTACTATGTAGCCCTATTTAAGTATTTATTAATACCAATTAATACCTTCTTTTTTTGTTGAAAACACCAATGTAGACAGACTTTTTATTTTGGTGCAAGAAATGCACCGCTCACACCAACAGCTAGAACCTCTCCCTTTAGAACTAAGAGATGATTTTTGAACAATAATCTGTCCCTCTAAGCAACAGCTGGAACCTCTCCCTATAGAACTAGGAGATGATTTTTGAACAATAATCTGTCACTCTAAGCAGAAGCCTATACCTAGTGCAGTCAGGTCGTTCTGTAATGCAGGGTTTGATCTGCAATCTGTCACTCAAAGAAGCAGTGTGTGAAATCTCAAATTACTCCACAATCAGATCGTTTTGTAATGCAGGCTGAGGTCTGCAATCTGTCCCTCAGAGCAACAGTAGTAGTAATCTCAGAATGCAGGATGAGATGTTAAAATGTCTGCAATCTGTCCCTCACAAAAAAGCTGGAAGCTTCCTCTCCCTACACTAGTCAGAGTCTCAGAGAGCATGTGACTGCAGCATCAAGTGACTCCAGCTTATAAAGAGGCTGGGTCACATGATGCACTGGCCATTCATAGCCATGCCATTAGTAGGCTGCCAGGCTGTGATGGCTTCTAAGGGCAAACCAGTGAAACGCTTGTTGATTGGCTGCCCTGCAGCTATTGAACATGTGTGATCAACTACTAGAACCCAGAACCCGAACATTTTTTGAAATGTCCGGGTTTGGGTCCGGGTCCCCGACACCCCAAAGTTCGGTACGGACCCGAACATTACAGTTCGGGTATGCTCAACACTACCAGGAATGGGGATTGTTTAGTGGCTGAGTGAACCGTATTGTTGAAGGCAAATTCAGCCAATGGTAGCAGAGAGACCCAGTCGTCCTGTGAAAACGAAGAGAAGCAGTGTAGATATTGCTCAAGTGTCTGATTGGTTCTCTCCTTCTGGCCGTTAGTCTGTGGGTGGTAGGCAGATGAGAGGGCGAGTTCGATGTCCAGGGAGGAACACAGGGCTTTCCAAAATTTGGATGTAAATTGGACTCCGCGGTCGGAGACGATGCTTGAGGGAACTCCATGGAGTCTGACTATTTCCCGAATTAAGATTTCAGCCATTTCGGCCACTGATGGCGTACCCTTCATTGGTAAGAAGTGCGCTATTTTAGTTAAACGGTCCACAACCACAAAGATTGTTTTATACCCCTGGGATGGTAAAAGTTCCATGATAAAGTCCATGGAAATCATAGACCATGCCCACTCAGGTACAGGAAGTGGCCTTAGTAGCCCCCATGCCTCGGGTTTACTGTTCTTGTGTTGGGCGCAGGTGGGGCAGGAGCTGACATACTTCCGACAGTCCTCGTCTGCCCGGGGCCACCAGTAAGAACGTAGCAGGAGTTCAGCAGTCTTGTAGGTTCCAAAATGACCTGCTAGCTTATGGTCATGACAGGATGCCAGAACAGATAGACGCTGCCCCTCTGGTACAAAAAGCCTGTTCTTGTGCCATAGTAATCCATCTCTTGCTATTAGGTTGGGGTCTGCTGGTTTGGGAGTCTTAGCCAGAGACTGCCTAATACTAGACAGCAAGTCCCCCTGTGTCAGTAGAAAGTTTCTGGGATGCAGCACAGTGTCCAGAATCATGGAATCTCCAGGTTTGCAGAACATCCGGGACAAGGCATCCGGTTTGGTGTTTTTCAACCCAGGCCTGTACGTGATGTGGAAGAGGAAGCATGAAAAGAAGAGAGCCCACTGGGCTTGACGAGATTTCAGTCTTCTGGCCGATCTGAGATACTCAAGGTTTTTGTGATCCATAAAGATCAGAATAGGGTGCCTGGCTCCTTCTAACAAATAGCACCACTCTTCCAGGGAAGCTTTGATAGCTGTCTCCGATGTCATAGTTCCTTTCTGGTGAGGGCAACTTTTGGGAGAAGAATGCCACCGGGTAAAGGGCAGCCTTGGCTCCCTGCCTTTGCGACAGGGCGGCCCCAACAGCAACCTCGGAAGCATTTACCTCTAGAACAAATGGCAGGGCCGGATCAGGGTGCTTCAAGACAGGTGCAGATGTGAATAGACCTTTCAAGGTCTCAAAGGCTTTTTGGGTTTTCTCGGATCACACGAACCGTGTATACAGTTTAGTAAGCTGTGTGATCGGGACGATTATAGTCGAGAATCCTTTTATGAACTTCCTGTAGAAGTTGGCAAAGCCAATGAAACGTTGAATTCCCTTCTTGTCTGTGGGGGCAGGCCATTCCAGAATAGCTGAGACCTTTTGTAATACCTGTGACCGAAATGATGAGTCCTAGGAAGGACATACTGGAATGTTTGAATTCACATTTCTTGGCCTTGGCGTAAAGCCCATGCTGCCAAAAGCTCAGAACGCAGGCAACATGTTTGCGATGCTCTTCCAATGTGGGGGAGAATATCAAGATGTCGTCTAAGTAGACTATCACGAAGAGATACAGATAATCCTTGAGCACATCATTCATGAAATGCTGGAACGTAGCTGGGGCGTTGCAAAGTCCAAAGGACATCACCAAGTACTCAAAGCGCCCGAACTGGGTGCGGAAGGCGGTTTTCCATTCATCGCCCTCCCGGATACGGACTAGATTATAAGCCCCGCGGAGGTCCAGCTTTGTGAATACTGTTGCTGTTCCAAGTCTCTGGAAAAGCTCCGGGACCAAGGGCAGGGGATAACAGTTTTTGACCATTATCTTGTTTAACTCCCGGTAGTCCATAGAAGGCCTCAGGGTGTGATCCTGGTTTTCCATAATGAAGACTCCAGCTCCTGCTGGGGACGTCGAGGGCCGGATGAAGCCCTTTTCCAAGTTTTCATCTATGTAAACCTTGAGGGCTGCTAGCTCCAGCTCGGTCAGAGGAAAAATCCTTCCCAAGGGGACCTCGGCTCTGGGAAGGAGCTCAATAGGACAGTCATATGGCCTATGGGGTGGTAGCTGTTCAGCCCCCTTCTTACTGAACACGTCTAGGAAGGAATGGTAGACTGAAGGAACCGACAGGCAGGTCTCAGAGTCAGGGTCACTATCCAGACTAAGCAGAGTGGGGTTAGGCCCTTCAGTTCCTGTAAAGCAGTGCCGGAGGCAGTATGGTGACAAAAATTTGGTCTCGCCGGATACCCCAGTTGATGCAGAGGCTGTGGGCCTGCAGCCAAGGTAAGCCGAGGATAATCGGAAAAAGTGGGGGTGCGATGACGTCCAATAGCAGGAGTCTCATGCGTGATGACACCTGACTTAATGGTAGTACCGTCTGCCAAACGTACGACCATCCCATGGGATTTGGGTCACAATGGAATCAGGTGCTGGGCCGCAAAGGTCTGATCAATGAATCCACTGCAGGCACCGGAATCGTTGATTGAGGTCACCAGGATGCTCCTGTCGGGAAGCTGTAGGGATAGCGGAAGTGAAATGAGAGGAGGTATTCGGGGTGACCTTCGGGGGGGTACACGGAAGACTGGTGAACGCTTACCACACTTGGCAGGGCACGTGCTCACTATATGTCTGGGCTCCCCTCAGTACAAACATAGGCGGCTGCTGAGGGGGCGTTGCCTTTCTTCTGATGTAAGAGATGGCCGGAGAAGACCCAGCTGCATGGGTTCAGACTAATCAGGTGCCACCGGTTTCTCAGCCCTGCGCTCTCTGAGGCGCCTGTCTATCTGAATAGACAGATTTACTAGGGAGTCCAGGGGGCAGGGCGCTCCAACAGGGGCTAGTTCATCTTTAAGGGGATCTGAGAGGCCCAAACAGAACTGGTAACAGAGAGCTGCCTCGTTCCATGCGGTATCAGCACTCCAGCGCCTGAACTCCTTTACATAGTCTTCTGCCGTACGACGGCCTTGCTGGAGCGCATGGAGTGCTGCCTCGGTAGTAGCGACTTGATGGGGATCCTCATATAATACGGCCATAAGATAAAAAAACATCCGGCAACTCCGTAATCCTCTATTGATTTATTCATGTAGACCACACCAGTGAATACAAAAAATACAAATGGCAGACTAGTTTCGGCAAACAAGCCTTGATCACTGCACCAAGGTGCATCAGGTGCAGTGATCAAGGCTTGTTTGCCGAAACTAGTCTGCCATTTGTATTTTTTGTATTCACTGGTGTGGTCTACATGAATAAATCAATAGAGGATTATGGAGTTGCCGGCTGTTTTTTTATCTTTTGAATACTAATTTGTATGGTGTGTGGGAACACATCACAGTGCAGGCACCCTGGCTACCACTTCAAGGTTGGATTTCCTCCACTGTGCAGAGTGTTGCAACCACATTGCTTGAAACTATAATATGGCCATAGCCTGGAAGAACAGAGTCAAGCTGCTCACTTCTGAGGCCTCTTGTTCCAGTAGGTGGTGTGACCAGGACTGAGGGTCCCCCAGCAATAGGGAAATCACTAACCCCAACTTTGTGGTCTCCAGAGAAAAGGTGCGGGGTTGAAGTGCAAAGTAGAGTTTGCAGAAATTGCAAAACGACCAGAACTTGGTGCGGTCGCCCGAAAACCGCTCTGGCCAAAGAACCTTAGGTACGGGCCGTGGGCTGGCTACTTCCAGGGGCTACCTTCAGTCGGGTGTAGCCACCCTGCAGGGTCTTGACGGCCCGGGTCAGGCCAGCCAGATGCAGAGATCATCCATGGGAGAGGTCTCCTGCGCAAACTCAGGCATGGCTGTCCATTACTGTTATGTACCTGGTGGTGGAGTTTGACTTATGCAGGAGTAACCTCTCTTGCGGCCCTGATTCGTGAACCCCTGGCAGAGCAGACAGGAGGCTCAGGAGTGAGGATGGCATGAGGGTTGAGCTGGTCACCGGTGACGACTGAAGATATTCCTCCGGTCTCGTGCGAATGGTGGTACAGGCTGGGTCAGCAACTGGCTGGTGGTGCAGTACAGAAGGGGCAGGCAGAGAATAGTCGGGCACAGGCAGAGTTTGTTAATGGGCTGGCAGCAAAAGTACAAGGGAGCAGGCAGGAGAGTGGTCGTGGAAGCCGAGGTCAGTGCAGGAAGAGATCAAGCAGGGTCAAGACAAGCCGGGTCACAGGAACAAATAGTCAGATAATGGATCACACAGGAACACACTAACGCTGTAGAATGGACAGCATCTGCTGCAGGGTGTTGTCTGCTTAAATAGGCCGTTTGGCACCTTTGGCATGCATGGCGCGCACAGGCGTGCGCAACGCCCACAGACAGCCAGAGATGGCCAGAAATGGCCATTTTCCTAACACTGGGTTTCTAAACCGTAATGTAAAAACTCTTATTAGAGAGAAAAAAATGGCCTTTAAAAAATATAAAGGGGAGGGGGCATTGTCAGCATTCCAGCACTACAAGGAATGCAATAAGAAGTGTAAGAATGAAGGGGGTGTGGCCGGCCGACGAGAGAGATGGCAGCAGTGTAGCTGAGCTCCTGCTCACGAATCCATCCAAGCGACGCTGTAAGCGACAGAGGCACACAGCACACACACCCATGGCTTCCCTGGATGGAGCGGCACCTGGAGAAGTTTGAAAGAGGGGTCCCCAGTGGTGTAACCCACAGAAATTAATGGACTACTTTGCCCCCTCAGGCGGCCGGGTGTACCAAGATGGCGCCGGCTCCGACATGCGGCCAGCAGAAGAAGAGGAGCATTCTTCAGATTCCAGCGCATCCACAGCTTCGGTGAGCTCGGTGATCTACAAATGTAATCACCAGCAACAAGGAGCAATTTCCCCCTGACAGTCCCTCCACACGCAGCTCGGTAAAATATAAAAAAGCAAAAGGGGACACACAGAAAGAGTTTACTGATATGGAGGAATCGGCTGCAGAGCATTCCACCCAGACACCCCTTGAACAGTTTCCTTCTTCATCCTAGCCTGTCTCCATGACTAATATGAAAAAGATGTTGATTTCTCTACGTGATTTCTTACATGTTGATATGCTTAATATGCTGCGCCCTATAAATTCTTCTATACAAGAGCTACAGCACAGAGTGTCTCATACAGAACTTAAAATTGAGGATGCCTTCTCTGCCCATGATGTTTTAGTAGATGCATATGTAGCACCCCCATAGAGATAGGTGCGTTTTGTAGTGAGTTTTTGCTAGGAGAGGCAAAATTTAGTCAGGCTTGACTGTAAGTGCAGGCCTAAATGTTTTGATCTGAGCTAGGGAGTGGCTCAGTAGGTGGCTGAGAACAGAAAGAAGGAACACCCATTGGAGTTTCCTCCCCCTTGAGCAGAGAAGGTTCTGGAGAGGGGGATGGATGAGGAGGTGTCACTTCCTGATGTATGACAAGGAGCCCTGACCAATCTACCAATCTGGATTGGCAGGGGGCAGGGCTCCTTAAATACAGCAGTCTGCCAGCAGGGGGGGAGGAGAAGTTGTGTGGAAGTGTGGAAGATGTAGCCGAGATGCCATGGAGACCTATACCCAGGAGGGAGCCCCCCAGTCTGGGGGGGGTGACCTTGAGTTCTGGAGACTCGGATGCAGCCAGGAGTGGAGTGGATTCCTGAAGAAGCACTGTAACTATGTAACTATGGGGGTCCATATTCCAAATGATCTCTTCCACTACTGGGATCATAACTCGACGGCCTCCGGCATTAGCACTACTGGGTTTATCTATAGGAAAATTCCTGCATGAGGTCAGACAGGTGGTGTCACGTACCTGAGCAGGGACTAAAATGATGAGGTCGGCCTCTCTGGTATCTCCAACCCAGGCCCCACTGGAGGTGAAACAGAGGGTGCCAAGGGACAGGATTCACACGAGTGCCTGCAGATGTAGGTCGGGGAACTTGAAGCAGGAGTTGCGGTTCCAAAGCAGCAGGAGACTCGTCAGACCAGGAACCGTAGTTCAGCTGTGGTTAAGAAGGCACTCCACTTGTGCTGCAGGGCCAGGGTGTGTGGCTGGTCAGAGCTCTTAGCAGACTTGCAGCAGGAATGTTCAGCATGGTGCAGCACTGCAGCAGACAGCTAGGCAGACACTCGAGCAGGGAAAGCTGAAGACCAGTCAGCATAAAGCACAGGCAGAAGTAACCTTATATAGCTCATCTGGTGCCAACATTCATCACGTGCGCATTCGTATTTCTATTCACCCTTCATGCGCGCATGCACATTTTTGTTAGCTGAATGTCTTCTGACATGCACATTTCTATTAGCAAAACGTCTTCTTACTTGCACATTTCTATTAGCCAAATGGCTCATTGGTATTCTCTGACATTGCCCCCCCCCAAAGGGAAGCCTCCGGATGCCCACCAAAGACTGTTTCTCAGGGTGGAGTAGGAAGTAAGCTTGCACCAATTGTGGAGCATGCACATTAGAAGAAGGCTCCTAGGAATTATCCTCAGGACCGTAGCCCTTCCTTTTAATGAGGACCTGGGAATGCCCTCCCCTCTTCCTGCAGTCCAGGATGGCTTCCACTTCATATTCTTCATTACCTTCTATGAGTAGGGGAGCTGGAGTTTTAGTTCACGATCAGGAAATGGATTGGACACAGCTCATTTTAATAGAGGCATGTAAAAAACAGGGTGAATCCTAAGATTCTTAGGCAGAGATAACTCATAGGCTACTGTATTGATCTTCCTCCTTACTGGAAAAGGCCCAATATATCTTGGACCCAAGTTCTTTGAGGGACAGGCCTGATTCAAGTTTTCCATGGATAACCATACTCTCTCTCCAGGTTTCAGATCCAAGTTACTCCTCCTCTTATTAAAACATTTTTTGTTGCTTGTCTGAGCCTTGGTGATACAAAAACTGATTGTTGGATCTCCAGAACTCCAGACGATCTTGTACTGCCGGTACTGAGGATTCCTAAGGCGCATTGGGCAGAAAGGAATGGTGAAATCCATAGTTTGCCAAAAAAGGTGCTTGTTTGGTGGCAGAATGATCTGAATTGTTGTATGCAAACTCTGCAAAAGGGAGAAGATGTACCCAGTCGTCTTGCGCAAAAGATGAAAAACATTGCAAATAAGGTTCTAATGTCTGGTTAGTCCTTTCGGTCTGACCGTTTGTCTGTGGATGGTAGGCTGAAGACAAGCGATGTTCAATGCCCAAGACTTCATACAGGGCTCTCCAGAATCTGCATGTAAATTGTACGCCACGATCAGAAATAATATTGCTGGGAATGCCATGCAAATGCGCCACCTCTAACAAATGTGGTTGCAGTCTCAGTAGCAGAACGTGTCCCCTTCAAAGGCACAAAGTGAGCCATCTTAGATAAGCGATCAACCACCACGAAGATAGAGGTGAACCCCTCAGACTGGGGTAACTCCACAATGAAGTCCATGGAAATCATGCTCCATAATTTGTCAGGTACAGGAAGTGGTTGAAGCAGGCCCCAATTCTTGGCTCTATCAGATTTGTTCCATAGGCAAAGAACACATGATTTGACATAGTCTCTGCAATCTCGGGTCAGATTTGGCCACCAAAATGAACGAAGAATTACATCAGAAGTCTTGTGAACCCCAAAGTGACCTGCCAGCGGATGGGCATGACACATATGTAGAACAGTTGTCCGAAATTGCTCAGGAATGAAGATCTGCTCTCCGTGAAAATACAGGCCCTCTCTGAGTTGCAGACGTAGTTCCAAGGGTGGAGGGTATTCCGCAACAGCTGTCTTTACTTGTGACATTAAATCAATCTGGAGTAACAGAAAGTGTCAGGTTCAGAGAGCACCATGGTATCTTGTTACATACGGGAGAGTGCGTCTGGCTTGCCATTCTTTGATCCAGGATGGTAGGTTATATGAAAACTACCTAGAGAATAAAAGTGCCCATCTGGCTTGGCGAGGTCTCAAGCGTTTAGCTGTTTGTAAATATTCTAGATTCTTGTGATCCATAAAGATGAGAATAGGGTGTGCTGCCCCCTCCAATAGATAATGCCACTCTTCCAGAGCTGAATTAATGGCCAATAATTATTGGTCGCCAACATTGTAATTCTTTTCAGGAGAACTGAGCTTTCTGGAGAAAAATGCGACTTGATGGAGTAGAGATTTCGCTCCTTGTCGCTGCGATAGCATAGCTCCCAACGCACTTTCGGAGGCATCTACCTCCAGGACATAAGACAGCGCAGGATCAGGGTGTTTCAAGATGGGAGCAGCTGTGAAGAGGTTCTTCAGTTTCTCAAAAGCTACCTGGGCCTGCGGGGTGCAAGCAAAAGTTGTGCATAACCTGGTTAGCTGAGTTATAGGAGATAGAATACCAGAAAAGTCCTTGGTAAATTTTCTATAAGAATTAGCAAACCCCACAAATCACTGCACAGCTTTCTTATCGGTGGGCACAGGCCAATCAAGTGTTGCAGACACTTTCTGGGGGCCCATGGCAATTCCATCACAGGAAATAATAAGTCCCAAGAATTGGATGGTATGTTTCTCAAACTCACATTTTTCAGGTTTTGCGTAGAGGCGATGTTCTCTCGGTGCTCTGCTCAGGACTTTCTTCACATGGTCCTGATGAATCTCCAGGGAGGCAGAGAAGATAAGGATATCGTCTAAATAGACAATGATAAATAGATCCAGATAGTCTCAAAAAACATCATGAACAAAATGTTGGAGAGTAGCTGGGGCATAGCAGAGGCCAAAGGGCATCACCAAGTACTCAAAGTACCAGAAACGAGTCCGGAAAGCAGTTTTCCATTCATCGCTTTTTCTGATTTTTATTAAATTGTAAGCCCCCCTCAAGACCAGCTTGGAAAATACTTGAGTGCCCCATAGCCTCTGGAATAGTTTGGCTTTAACCACTTCAGCCCTGGAAGGATTTTCCAGTTTAGGAACAGAGAACTTTCTGTGATTTGGCACTGCGTCACTTCAACTGACAATTGCGTAGTCGTGCGACTTTTACCCAAACAAAATTTGCATTATTTTTCCCACAAATAGAGCTTTCTTTTGGTGGCATTTGATCCCCTCTGCGTCATTTCTGATCACCGCTATAAACAAAAAAGTGAGATGATTTTGCAAAAAAAACAATATTTCTTACTTTTTGTTAAAATACAAATCCAAAAAAATTTATAAAAAAACATTTTTTTTTCATCGGGTTTGGCCAATTTATATTCTTCCTTCAAAAAAAAAATCACAATCTGCGTTTATTGGTTGGTTTGCGCAAAAGTTGCCGCATTTATGAATGATGAAAATTAATTTAAGGGGTTTTTATTTTTTTAATATTTTACTAGTAATGGCGGCAATCTGCGATTTTTAGTCGTACTGCGATATTGCAGCGGACATGTCGGACCATTTTGACACTTTTTTGGCATTTATACAGTGATCAGCGCTATGAAGATGCACTGATTACTGTGTAAATGCCATTGGCAGTGAAGGGGTTAACCTGGAGGGGGCACTCTAAGGGTTAACTGTGTTCCCTCAGTGTGTTCTAACTGTATGGGGGCTTGGCTGGCAGGGGGAGGGGAGTGATCACGGCTTCCATATACAGGAAGCCTGTGATCACATCCCTTCCCCCTCTGTCAGAACGGAGAGCCGAGGTTACATACATGGACCTCCATTCTCTCACTGTGGGGGAGTCATCGCGGGTAGCTGGCGGAGATTGGGTCCGCCCTACCCATTCCCTGGCCCCCCCCCAGAACACAGTGAGCGTGCGTGCACACTATACTCATTCTCGCGGCCGCCTTCAGGTGACAGTGTTTCGCGATAACTAACCACTTTGCCGCTGTCAAGCCACAGCGGGCGGTTAAAGAGTCCGCCAGACCAAGATGGAACAGGAAATGCAGGGCAGAGGAATTACATTTAGTGTTAGCACTCCATAAACGAAAATCAGAAACATAGTCCTCCACTGGACTT
Source organism: Glandirana rugosa (assembly GCA_018402905.1). Taxonomy (NCBI): domain Eukaryota; kingdom Metazoa; phylum Chordata; class Amphibia; order Anura; family Ranidae; genus Glandirana; species Glandirana rugosa. Next base: position 169,311 of record BLSH010241248.1, read on the forward strand.
TGGCCTTGGCACAATTTGCTGAGCATGGATTCCGTGGTCTGGTGACGAAAAGGATCAGCATATAACTGGGCCATAGCTGAGAAGGAGTCCACAGAAGATAGGGCAGCATCATGCTGTTCCTGAAGATGAGGAGCCCAGAAGTATAGCTCACAAGAGTTCTGAAAAGTCCTGAATTTCTTACGGTCACCAGAAAACCATTCAGGCAGAAGCACCCTAGGCTTGGGTGGCTGAGGTACTCCACTGGCGGTACAGGCAATGGTCTGGGCAGACGAGCTTCTGGTTGCCAGAGAAACTGGGGAAGAGGAGGTATTTGTAACAGTCTGTAACTGATTGTTCATTAGAATAAAGTCCTCGTGCAACCTCTGCACAACTTGGGAAAGTGCAGTAACCGTTTGGCAGAGGGTCATGGCAGACTCCATCACTGGCTCACTTGTACTGTCACGTACCTGAGCGGAGACTGAAATGATGAGATTGGCCTCTCTTGTGTCTTCAACCCAGGCCCCACTGGAGGTGAAACAGAAGGCGCCATGGGACAGGAGGAACAGGAGTGCCTGCAGATGTAGGTTGGGGAACTTGCAGCAGGAGTTGCGGTTCCAAGGCAGCAGGGTGTGTGGCTGATCAGAGCTCTCAGCAGACTTGCAGCAGGATTGTTCAGCGTGGTACAGTACTGCAACAGACAGCCAGGCAGACACTCGAGCAGGGCTGTAAGTCAGGGTTAGAGACAGGAGCCTAGTCATCGGACAGTCAGGGTCATCAGCAGGCAAGCAATGAGGTACCAAATCAGGAGCAGGGCCAAAGTCAGGAACGAGCCGGGTCAGGAACTAGCAAGGAACTAGCAACAAGACAGAAGCAGAATCCGAGATCAGGTCAGGGGTAAGCTGGGTCAGCAACCAAGGAATCACACTGGAGGTACACAGGACACAGGGTAAGCTGAAGACCAGTCAGCATAGAGCACAGGCAGAAATATCCTTAAATAGCCTGTTTGGTGCCAACATTCATCACGCGCGCATGTGTATTCCTGTTCCCTGTCCCAAGAACCTTCATGCGTGCATGCGCATTTTTGTTAGCTGAACGTCTTCTGACATGCGCATTTCTATTAGCAAAATGTCTTCTTACTTGCACATTTCTATTAGCCAAATGGCTGGTTGGTATTCTCTGATATACTAATCGCAGCTAGACTAACTATAATGAACCATCAGTAAAAAGATACGCACCTACAATCAAAGAAGTAGTTTCCAAGGTCAACCTTAATTGCGTATATGAATACTCCTTTTCCAATATGCATGGCAAAAGAGATCTATTCTTAAACAGATGGAAAACCTGGATCATAACTGACAATCTAAAAAATATCCTTTGATCTTTTCAGAAGAAATGTGTGAGTGAGGATATTATTGACACCATGAGAGACGAGTGGGGATGAGTTTCTTTAGCCCTTTAGTTGTATTGTATTTCTTTTTTTTTCCATTTACATGGTATGTTGTTTACAGTTTTTCTGTTTTTTCTTTTTTTTATCATAAGAGTAACTCAGAGAGCATTTTGTGATTAGCATAGGTCTCTTACTACTACGGTACAAGCAGGGCTATCTTTAATATTGATTGGACCCTGTGCAAACATTTTTTGGGCCCTCTCCTTCCATGTAATTTCGCTCTCCACCTTCTGAGACATACAGAAAATAGCAGTTTACCGAATCAGATCAGGCAGTGATTGCGATTGGTTGCCAGAGGTTGATGAACATCCTTACCACTCACTAATTGGTTAGTGCACAGGCTGATGGTAGGCTTAATGACCACAGTTGTAGGCAGGACTTTCAAGCATGACCCTTTACCTCTTCAGTGGGCAGCATTCAGCAGAAGTGATGGCGGATATGACCTCAGGGGGGCATGATATACGTATGAATGCCGCCTCTATTTACATATCAATGCCGCTGGTCTGTGGCTATTTACATATTAATGCCGTTGCTATTTGCATATCAATGCAGTGTATTTACATGTAAACATAGGGCCTGCAGGTGAGCCATCTGTACACAGAAATAGAGCAGGGCTGGGCAGCATTAGTAACAGAAATTTGCACTGAGGTCAGAAGGGGGCTTGCTGCGGATATGACGCCAGCGTAGGCTCTTAGCTCTTGGCCGAGGCGCGGAGATGAAGACCGCCCTGCACGCCTGCAGCCGGAGCTGGAGCTGAGAATGGGGAGTAGGGAAGAGCTCCTGACCACCACCACGATCGCTACCCCATAAGCCCCCCCAGAACCCGAGGCTCCCTGACAAATGCCTTACACGAGAGGACTGAGAGGACCGGTGCGAAAGGACCGGTGCCCGCTGACGGAGAGGCGGAAGAACGGAGGAGCACATGGGAAGTAGGAGAGGGATGCGGAGCCGACGACGGAGGTACAGCGAGGGGAGAGGAGGTTATAAACCACCAGTCTAAGGTCGCCTTCCAGGGTCGGATGTGAACCGCTACAGTGGGGAGGACGAGAGACGGTAAGGTTGCGGAACGAAGGTAACGGGAGAAGCGGTAAGCTAAGGGAAAGGGGGAAGAAGAAGGTGACACCTCACATGTATGATCTTTAAAGTAAAACCCTCCACGCAGCCCGTGTGTCAGACGCCCCACCTGCCGCTGGCCCATCTACCTGGGAAGGAATCCCAAGGGGCACCAGACTCTCTATCAAAGCAGAAAGGCTAGCCCGCAGACCATAGGAAGGTAAAGGTCTGTCATTTCAAGCGGAGTGCTATAGGTTGCAGGAGCGCATCAGGGTGTTAAGCCCTGATACCGGACTGGGTAATCTACCGGTCTGCGGAAAGGTAGCTGCCCCAACATAAAGGCCCCTGCAAAAAAGCAAAAAACAATCTCTCACATCCAGATTCAGGCCTTGGGAAATGAATGCTTTCTGATGATATAAGAGATCAACCAATAGCACAACAACATACACCCTTGCATATACCCTTGCACCCTTGCACAAATCTTCTGTACTAGGGAAACCAGGCGATAATATCGCGATACAAGGGGGCCGACCAACAACACGTATCTTTACACAAACCTATGGTACTGGGAATTCCGGCAACAGTACAGTAAAAAAAAAAAAAACATTGATTCTTGAGAGTCACTATAGAGAGTAAGCACAGAGACATGGGCAAAGTGGTAAAGGGAGCAGGGGTTAACCAACCCAAGGTGAGTGCAAGCCCCAATACCATAAAGAAATTTATGGTACAGGAGAATGGGCAGTCCAGCCCGACTAAACAAACGGGAGCCAAGAGCAAACAGAAGGAAAGTGGAAAGGGGCCACAAAGCAGACTATCGCAAGGAAAAGATCTAGGAGGTCAAGAGAAAAATGGTCAATCAAACATAATAGAGGAAGAACAACAAAAAGAGACACAAATGCCAACAAAGTTGGAAATAGAAAAAATGTTTGAAAGGCTGGAGCAGTCTCTTAAAGGAGACATGAAAGGTATAAGAGAAGACCTGGGCCACATCCTAAGGAGAGTGGAAGAAACAGAGGATAAAACAGACAAACACGCAGAGGAGATCAGAAACCTGAAAGAGCAAATGAGGAAAGTCCAACGAGAACAGCGATGGCTGCAATACAGACTGGAAGATCAGGAGAACCACAACATAAGGAAAAACCTAAGAATGCGGGGAATCCCAGAGGCCCCACAAGGTGAAGAGCTACAAAAAACTGTGGATAAAATCTTTGGACCCAGGTCTTCCAGAGGGAGAGAAAGGTAGAGAGAGAGGTCTTTGATAAGGGAGGAGAGGATCCCGTCGTCGGCACGCCTCCCCCCCTTGTTCTTCAGGGAGGGGGGGGTAGGTGGGGGAGGAGAGGAGATAAAATACGATGGTCAAGCTATTGACTTATAATGTACGCGGGCTAAGTAGTCCCGCAAAAAGAGATAAAATCCTACAAAAACTAAATCAATACTCGGCAGAAATAGTATTCCTTCAGGAAACACACTACGCCCAGGATACCAATGCAAGAATATATTCCCAAAACTTTCCAACATGGTATTATGGAGACTCTCCAATAAAAAGATCTAAGGGGGTGGCAATTGGGTTTTCAAGGAAAATACAGTTTATAATAGGGGAAAGAATGACCGACCCAGAAGGAAGGTATTTATTCCTGAAGGGAAGGTTAAACAACCAAGAATGCACCCTAGTAAATGTGTATTGCCCGAATAAAGATCCAGCAGGGTTTTTGTCAAAGGTATTAGAAAAGTTGATGGAATTCAAAAAAGGTTTGGTAGTCGTCGCGGGAGACTTTGACTTTGAAATGAATAAAGAATTGGACAGTACGCCCCGTGCCCAGGGGATAACAGACGGAAAATTAGGAAGAGTAAAAAGGGAAATACAGAAGAATCAGCTAATAGATATATGGAGGATACTCCACCCTAAAGAAAAAGACTATACGTTCTTTTCCCCTGTGCACGGGACGTACTCGAGGATAGACTACATATTGGTAGAACACAGAGTAATAGAAAGGGCTAAAAAAACGAATATCGAAGTAGCAACGCTATCAGATCACGCACCGGTGATCCTGACACTAGACATGGGGGAGGCCCTAGAGAAGGAGTATGAATGTAAGCTCAATGATGAAATGTTAAATGATAAAGAGATTACGGAAAGGATAAAAGAAGAGCTGATAAAATATTTTGAGATAAATGCTACAGAAGAGGTGCCAGCTCCTATAGTCTGGGAGGCCCATAAGGCCTATATAAGAGGGATACTGATAGCTATAGAGGCAGGAAAAAGGAAAGAGAGAATTAGAAAGAGGGAGGAATTAGTAGATTGCCTATACCAATTGGAACAAGAACATAAAAGGGGAGGAACGGAGGTATTACAGGAGCTATTGGGGAAAAGAGAAGAACTGAAGGACCTACTAGAACAGGATACTCGTATTATGTATAATAAGATCAAAAAAGAGAGATATACAGGAGGGAATAAAATTGGGAAACATTTAGCTAAAACCTTAAATAAAAAAAGATTAAAGAATTATATAGAGAAGATACAAAAAAAATGGGAGAAGTCACATATAAAACACGAGAGATAGATAAAACATTCCAAGAGTACTATAAAGAACTGTACGCAGTTAGACAAATAGGCAGCCCCCAAATAGAAGCCCAGAGGAGGGAAAAAAGAAAAAAGTTCCTGGAAGCGGCTAATTTGCCACGGATAGAGGAAGTGAATAGAAGTAAAATGGAAGCCCCAATAACAATAGAGGAAATCGGACTAGCAATAACTAGTACAGCATCAGGAAAGAGCCCAGGACCGGATGGTCTCCCAATAAGCTACTACAAAAAATTCAGAGAGATATTAGTCCCTAGAGCATGCCAATACATGAACGGTATTGGAGGTAGCTGGGAGATGAGAAGTGAAGTGAAGCCCTGATGGCAACAATCACAGTAATACCAAAGGAGGGGAAAGACAAAAGTCTCTGTCCCAGCTACAGACCAATAGCGTTATTAAACGCAGATACAAAAATCTTTTCCAAAGTACTGGCCAATAGATTAAAAGAGGTAATAAAAGAGGTGGTTAATGAAGATCAAGTTGGATTCATAGCAGAGAGAGAAGGGAAAGATAATGGAATAAGAACCCTGTTACTGACCCAGGAGATGGAGAAGGGGGGGAAGCCCAGTCTGCTCCTGTCAATAGATGCTGAAAAAGCTTTTGACAGGGTAGACTGAGCTTTCATGTTTCAGACATTGGAGGTGATTGGAGTAGGAAGTAAGATGATACAATGGATCAGAGCACTATATAATCATCCAAAGGCTAAGGTAAGAATAAAAGGGATGTTGTCATCCCCTTTGTTATGGAGAATGGAACAAGGCAGGGCTGTCCCTTGTCTCCACTACTCTTCATAATCTCACTAGAACCTCTTTTAGCGACAATAAGGAACAACAAGGTAATCAGAGGGCTGAAGATAGGGGAGGAGGAGCATAAGGTTGCCGCATATGCGGATGATATATTGATTTACGTTAGTAACCCAAGAAACACTAGATATAATTTAATGAAAGTATTGAAAACATATGGGGACATATCAAATTTTAAAATCAATTATAGCAAATCCGAAGCCATGGTTATAAAGGGGAGTAAAAAAGAAGGAAGAGACAGAAAGAGTTCCCCTTTAAATGGAATAATAAGGAATTTAATTACTTAGGAATTAAGATAACAAAAACAAGGGAAAAGCTATATCAGCAAAACTACATCCCCTTGTTAAATGAAATAAGGGATGAAGTAAGGAGGATAACACATAGACCCCTGTCCTGGATAGGCCGGATTAATGCAATAAAAATGATAATTATAACCAAAATAACATATGAATACCAAATGCTCCCAATTTACATCCCACAGTAGTTTTTTCAGACCATGAGGAAGATATTAAGGCGTTTTATATGGCAGAACCAAAAACCAAGGATAAAGGCCTCTGTGCTGAGCAGAGGAAATACAAGAGTAGGACTGGCGCTCCCAGATGTTAAAAAGTATTACCAGGCGATTGTAATACGGACGATTGAATGGGCACAAAATAACGAAAAGAAAAAATGGGTGAAAATAGAAAACACAATTAGTAAAACACAATTAGGAAAGATGATCTGGATACCACCTAAATTCAGAAATCTAGACGCACACACGCACAATGTATTAAGGGTATGGGATAACACTTTGAAAAAAGGAAAATGGAAATACAACTCATTACTCACCCCAATGTGTGGAACAAATTATTTTGCACCAGGGCAAGAAAAATGTCAGGGCAAATGGATAAAAGATGAGTCACTAAAGTTAAAAGATATTATACATCAATGGAAAATAAGGTCACTTGGGGAATTAAAACAAAGTGAGAAGTTTGAGAAAATCGATGAATGGAGGTACCTCCAAATGAAACATTTTGAGGACACTCTCCCACATCCCCTAAGAATGGAAAGTGATACAACAATACTAGAAAAAATTTGTATGACGGAGAAAAAGAAAGGAAAGGTGTCTGCGATGTATAAAATACTACAGGGATTGGGAGAGGAGGAGCGCCCACCATTCATCAATAAATGGGAAGAAGAAATGGAAACACGGGTGTCGGAGCAACAGTGGGGGAAAATAATGGCACAAGCACATAAAACAACCACAGATAGTAAAACATGGGAGACGAACTACAAATTCCTCTCGCGGTGGTATTTGACACCAGCAAAGATGGCAAAATATCAGAAGGAGGAGTCTGGAAACTGCTGGCGGGGGTGTAGTACAAAGGGGACAATGATACATTTATGGTGGGACTGCCCAAATATTAAAATATACTGGGGAAAGGTATTAGAACTAATAAAAATCATAACTAAAGAAGAGATAGAGGAAGACCCATGGAAGTGCCTTTTCCACGTAAATGAAAAGTCAACTAAACAATACAAAAAAAAAACCTTAACACCAATATTGTTAAACGTGGCTAAGGGCCTAATACCAAAATATTGGCAAAAGAAAGAACATCCACCCCTAACAGAATGGTGTAATAGAGTTGACGAAATAGCCAACCTGGAACAGTTAAAATATACAGAAGGAGAAGAGGCAGAGGAAAGAGAGAGTAAATGGGAGAACTGGGCAGGATTCAAGAAATCAAAAAAATACTTAGAGGTGATAAGTATTGACATAGAGTAAGGGAAGACTAAGAGAAGAGAAACTGGAAGACCTGGAGGGGGGAACGGGGGGAAGGGGGGGGAGTTTTAAATGGACGTTATAGACTAAGACAATAAAATAAATAAATTGTAATTGAATAGAGAGAACACCACAATGATGTGACCAATGCCAGAATTTGAAATAAAAAAAAGCTGAATAATGCTTGCCTGGCGGTATACTGAGGTGGGAAAAAAAAAAAGAAATGCGCACTGAGATATCGGGACACAGCATGTGACTAAAAATTCAAGGGACAAGGGAATTTAAACTGGGATAGTTGGCAAGTATGAGGCAGCTGCTTTGGGCCCCACAACAATGATGGGGCCCAGGGCAGCTTCCCCTTTTGCCCTGCCTTAAAGATGGCAATATGTCAAAGGACTAAATTGTGAAGAACGTACTCTAAAGGAACCTAGGTATATTAACTACAGAGGCCACTATCTGTAACTTTTCTGATTGTGACCTAGATAATATCACCTCAAAGGCAACTTAGATTGAGATACATGTTCAATGTATGTTAGCCTATCTACCTTATGATTGATATTGAATTTAAATGCTTTCACCATGTACAAGCTTTAATAACCAATAAAAACTTCAAAGTTTAAAAAAAAAATAAAAGAAGTGTAAGAACTAAATCAGGGCGGGAAAAAGAAAAGGAGGGGTGCATTGACGATGACAGTATTGTTAGCAATACATCACATGATATACCCTCGTGGCTAACAGAGGCCGGAGTAAAGGAAAGACTAGATAAGCTTAACACAAATAAATCATCAGGACCACATGGGTTACACCTGAAACTCCTCAAAGAACTCATTTGGGTTATAGCTAGACCATTGTTCATAATCTTTGTGGACACCATACTGACAGGAATTGTACCAGCTGATTGGAGAAAAGCCAATGTGGTACCAATATTCAAAAAAGGGCATAGACATATTCCGGGGAACTACAGGTCGGTCAGCCTAACATCAATAGTAGGTAAATTATTGGCGGAGATGATAAGGGGCTATATCCAAGAATTTGCTGATGAAAACAGTATCATTAGTATTATTCAGCATGGGTTTAAGAAGGGTCATTCTTGCCAGACCATCTGTTAACATTCTATGAGAAAGTGAGCTGCCATCTAGATAGGGGAAGGCCTGTGGATGTGTTGCATCTGGATTTTGCAAAAGCATTCAATACAGTTCTCCATAAATGCTTACGCTACAAGCTGAGGTCTGCAGGCTTGGACCATAAGTTTTGTTCTTGGATAGAAAACTGGTTACAGGGGCACGTCCAAAGGGTAGTGATAAATAACGTGTACTCAGACTGGTCTGGAGTGGTAAGTGGGGTACCACTGTTGTAGAAATTTAGGATGTGTATTATGTATTGTCACAGTGTCTCCCAGTGTCAGTTTAACGATATTCTCTGTGTACAGCGAATATGGCTTTAACCGATATTGAGGAAAGGCCATTTACAATGGAAACCTTCCATTATTTGATAATTACACACTACCCGCTCAATCATCCCGGCCGGCAGGCGCCCTGAACGGTTAAGCACTGGAGCAAATGCTGGTCCGGATCTTTGAGGTGCAATGCACGTTCTGTGGCGCGGGTGTATTACCGTCAATCAGGGGGCCCCTGTATTATGTACAGATTGATCTGCTTGGTGGCGATTTACTTGCGTTATGGAATTAGTATTGCCTTTTATGTAAGGATAATGATTTCTGTGGCATCTGATCAATGTGACAGAGATCTACAGCTATATTCCTTTGTGCATAATTTACCCTTTAATGGAACAGTAGTATAATCGCTATGGAGTATAGTTTATAGAGCTGTATTTGATAGCGTTTCGTTGTAATGGCAGGTTTTGCATGTATGGTGTTTTGTTTGGAGGTCCTTTGTGGGACAGTGCTTTGGGCTTCAGTGGAGGCCATATGTCCACATGGCTTCCATTGTCATCTGGAGACAGCTGTTTCTCATACAGGCCGACCAACCCCCCCCCCCCCCAT
>BLSH010241248.1:224644-243576 GCA_018402905.1 Glandirana rugosa
AATATTATTATTTACACTGTTATATAGTTAAACATTTTGTATTTAGGTATATGTGTATTGTTTTTTGAACTAGTCACAGGTATATATATTTAGTAGGTTTAATACTTATGTTTTTTCAGAAATTTCACATAAAGCCACGAAGTTTCACTGTTACACGAACATTTCACGAGGTTGTCGTTAGGTTCACGTCTCACTGGCCACGGTCTTGGGGAAACACAGGGGTGAGTGGTCTCTCTTACCTGGATGACGAAAAGTCAGTCTCCAGTATTCGCGATCTACGTCCACTCCCACTACATACTGATCCGTTCCACTCATCTCAACTCGCTTGAAGATCGGGGTCCGGTACAAAGTTCGGGTTCTGTCCGGACCCGAACCCGGACTTTGTCCCGAAGTTCGGCTGAACCAGCAGAACCCGGACTTCTAGAAGTTCGCTCAACTCTACTCACCTTGCCTAGTCATACATCACCCTCACCTGCATCTAGCGCTTATGACCTCTGACTGAAAAGCAGTAGGTCCATTCTCTCTGGTGAGTGGGGACACAAAGGGGTTCTGGCACCGGTCACTCTGCACTTGGATTGCTGTTGGAGCACTTTACAAGCACATTGTCACTTTGAAGCACCGAAATACACTTTAAAGACTTTTTTGTATTCATAATTTGGATGATTTATATATATGGACACTGATCAAGTTTTTTGTTATGTGTATATGGATTTATGTTTTACAAATTGATATATTGTCACATTTATTATTATAACAGGGGAGGCGCTGCATATTATCATTACTTTCACTTTCTATAGCAGGTATTCACCTGAGTGGAGCTGCCCTCCTTAGTATATGTTCCATATCAGATATTGTTATTGGTATATGGGGTATTTATTTTGTTCTTTTACATTGTTCAGCACAATTAATTTTAGTACAGAGTAGGTGCTGCTTACAGAGTGGGTTATTGGGAGAGAATAGCCCTGTAACATTGAAGTTTGGGGGCCACAACTTGTGTAAACTTCTTATAATAAAATGAGGTAAAGCCATCAGTCCCTGGTGCTTTAACGGTTAGCAGATTTTTAAGAGCGAAGTCAAAATCCTCTTCCGATATAGGGTTATTTAATGCTGCCTTCTCATTGTCAGTTCATTTTGGGAGGAGGGATTCTGCAATGTAACTCCTTATATGATGATTTTTTTGGGTTGAAGAGAATAAAGACAATGGATCCGGCAGATTATATAAGGCAGAATGAAATAGAATTTTCAATATATATTGGCTTAGTAACCCTACAGTTTGTTGGGGAAACGATAGTAGGAATTAGGGTCTGTGAATTAGGTATGTAAAGAACGTGTCAATAAGCGACCCGCTTTGTTGCTACACTCATAGAATAAGCGGCTGTCCATGATAGCACTTTCTGTACACTGAAGAACAGAAAAGAGGAGAGGGATAGGTGTTTGTAGTCCAAATCGGGAGATAAAATCTGCTCCACCATAGATACAGTAGGGTGAGTGAGTGTTGTTATCCTGGAAAAAACTTACTGGCAGCATCAGCAGGTGCAAAATAGGGGAAAAAAAGATTTAAAAAAGAAAGTACAATTAGCCACCACATCTAAGGACTGTTGGGTTGCAAAATATTTATGTTCTTGGGTTTAGATACACATCAAGAAAAAGTTCACATCAAGGTTCCCCATAAAGAAAACAGATGCCCTGCTGATTACCACACAGTTATTCAAGATACCAGGCAGTATTTACTACATACCATTCTATTCACTACTATAGCATTCTATAGTAGCATGGGAAGATTAAAGTACAGATTCTACTCTACAGCATATATTATGTTATAAAAGACATGCACTTTTGTTCAGGTGCCCAGCACTGGAGAGAATGTAGAACATAATCTTACTCCATATCAGACATCCCCACCTGCAAAAACTCATTTCAGGGAGGTGGCAAACTAATTTCAAGGAGGTGGCGCTTCCCCCCCCCCGCAGCAAAATGCAGGCATGGCTTAAATGGGGTGTGGTTTAATAGAGTCTGAGGTAACTTACTTACTCACGTAATGTTAAATAGGGAATGTACAGTGCGGCGGTGGGTAATATGTGCAGGAGAGGATCGCGGAGTGCATGGAGGTGGGTAGTATGTGCAGGAGAGGAGTGTATGTAGGTGGGCATAATGTGCACGTGAGGAGTGTGGAGTGTACAGCGGTAGAAAGTATGTGCAGGATGATGTCAGTAGGGCAGTGGACAGTGTCAGTAGTTCTATTTTTTAAATTATTTTTACAATTTATTTTTGTATTTTTTGTTTTACACAATGGGGGTGGGGTAGTGTACAGTGTCAATAGAGCAGTGGACAGTGCCAGTAGTTTTTTGTTTTTATTATTTTATCTATTATTTTACGGCTTTGATGTTTATTTGTTTTAAAATACATTTTCAAATATTTTTTTTACAGTGGTTCTGGGGAAGGGGTGGGGGGTATGTGGCAGTGGATGGTGTCAGTAGGGCAGTGGACAGTGTCAGTAAGGTAGTGGATGGTGTCAGTAGTTTTTTTTTTTAAAATATTGATTTTGTTTTACAATTTAATTTTTTTCACAATGCTTTTTGGGGGGAGAGGGTTGGGGCAGTAGGCCGTGTTGGAAGGGAGGGGGGGGGGGGGAGTGGTGTCAGTAGTTTTTTATTTGATATATTTTTTTACAATTTAATTTTATAAATTTTTAAAAATATTTATTGCATTTTTTTGGTCAGCCCTGCTGGTGGGCTTTGGTGAGGTATCAGGGGTCTAAACAGACCATTGACATCTCTCCTTTGAGGCAGAGAAAGGGACTGAGGACACAGATTCCCCAGTGCCTTTCTCAGCACTGAATATGAATGAACAGGAGACACAGGCTCTTGTCCATTCATAAACTGAAGCAGAGTAAAGCAGTTTACTCTGCTCGGTTATCACAGGACACAGGAGCGATTGCTGTGCCCAATTCAGAAAAGGAAGGGGCTGATAAATAATATATTTTACCTTCCTCCGCTCTTCGTGCTGACATGGCTGCGAGGGACGAGGGGGGCGGAGCAGGAGGACAGGAGAACAGGAAACAGAACATCGGGGATGATCAGTGCTGTGGGAGGGACAGCTGTGAGCACCACCCTCCCTGTATTGATTTTTAGCCGACAGCCGCGGGAGAGAAAAGGAGAAGCGGCTGTCTGCTAAAATGGTATACAGGGAGAGCAGTGCTCCCAGCTGTCCCCACCAATCATTCCCAGCTGTGAACCTGGAGATCGCACTTCTCTCGCGGGTGTCTGGGAGCCGCAGCCAAAAATGCGGGAGGCTCCCGCACTTCGCAGAAGACTTGAGATATCTGCAATATGGGTTGGTAATTTTAGCTCTTCTATTGTTATTTATTCATCCATCACAATAGGGCTGTTTTATAATAATCAGAATATAGGGTTTATTTAATAGTAACTTCATATTTTCTTGAGAACTTTTAAAACATCTCAAATTACAATTGTCTCACTGAACAGTTACCTGTCCTTGAAAAATCTTCGAAATCCAAATGCCACCAGTTTCAGCACAGCTTCAAGTACAAAGACTGTAGTAAACATGTAGTTGCAGTATTTCAGGGCAACTTCAAGAGACTGCAAAAAGAGAAATTAAGAAAAAGTATTAACCACTGTAAAGTGTGTCTGTGGAAAAACCCAGTCTCCTTGCCAAATCTGTGAAACACATGATGGTGTTTACCAGAGGCGTAACTAGAACCTTCAGGGCCCCGGTGCAAGAAATTATGAAGGGCCCCCTGACCCCTGGCCAGGGCCCTTTCCTCTTCCCACTGATCCTGGGGCCCTTTACGCCTATCATGGGTGCCTTTATTATGATACTGCAGTGGGGCCCTTTCACAAGTTCTGCAGCAGGCCCCAGGGGGACCAGGGAAGCACACAGGGGCCCTGGGAACAGCAGAAGACAAGTAAACTGGATAGAGGAAAATGGAGGAGATTGGGTCCTCTAAATGCCACCCCCACCATCCCTCCTATTCAGGTGTACAAGGGAGGCACATGGGCCCCCTGGACCATGGGGCCCGGTTGCAATTGCAACCCCTGCAACCCCTATCGTTACGCCCCTGGTGTTTACAATGAACTAGATTTAAAAGAGCATTGTAAACACCATCATGTGTTGTAGGAGGAGTATGATTCTATGTATTTAATCAAAAGAAGATTTACTGGATTAAGTGAAAATAATGACACCAACAGTATATCAACACTATAAGGGTGGTGCATATCTACACTTTCAGCTTTATTTAACCAGTTGCCAACCGCCTCGCGTACATTTACTACTGCAAAGTGGCAGCTGCCGTCGGCACATTCTCATGCCCGCTGCCCGCTCCCTGAGCGGGGCCATGGCTCCAGCGGACTCTATGTCCGCTGGCGACCCCTGATCGCCTGGTACAGCAGAAAAGTGGGGAACTGCCGATGTAAACATGGCGGTTCCCCACTATGTCAGGCAGCATGACAGTGATCTACTGATCCTGTCACCAGGTTCATTTCAATCTGTCATGCCCCTGCCAGCCCAGCCCCCACACAGTTAGAACATGCCTAAAGAACACCGTTAACCCCTTGATTGCCCCCTGCAGGTTAGCCCCTTCCCTGCCAGTGACATTTATACAGTAATCAGTGTTTTTCTGTAGCTCTATTTATTCGCTGTAAAAATGTCAATGGTCCCAAAAAAGTGTCAAAAATGTCCGATCTGTCCGCCGCAATATCGCAGTTACAATAAAAATCACAGATTGCCGCTATTACCAGTACAAAAAAAATAGTAAAAACACCATAAATGAATTCTGATGGTTTGTTAACGCGGCAACTTTTGCGCAAACCAATCAATACACGCGGATTGCGATTTTTTTTTTTTTTTTTACCACAAATATGTAGAAGAATATATATCAGCTTAAACTGATGAATAAATTAGTTTTCTCCTTACGTTCACTGACAGACGCAGCTCTTCATTGACTTTGCGGGGTTTTATGTTCGTCCCACTAGGAGTTAACTAGGCAGGGAAAAGAATCAGCTGGCCCCTCCCCTGGGGACCGTCCTCTCTTCCTACATCAAACCCCCTCACAGTATAGCTCTTCAGTTTCAATGCCTAGTTCGCAAGGAGTTGACCTGGCTTCCCTTCTATAGGGGAACTGCGGTCCTATTGTGACCACTTTTTCCTTTTATTTTTTACTACAATCAAGATGATCTACTATCAAGAAGCCGGTCGGGGCATAGAGTCCTGGGTGAAATTCCCCTGTTGGTCCCCTTTACCGATGCGATTCGGCAGGGTAACTTTGGGCCTGCAGCATACCGCCATCAAGGGCGGAAAGTCTGCGTTTGAGTGGCTACCGCGGCGTCGGACTGGTAAGTGAGTGCCCTGCCTTCCCCCCTTTTTAGGGGCATGAAGGGGGCCCGACGACCGGCACACAAATCTGTGAATTTCACGACAATTGTCCTGGGGTAGCCACTGGTGGGACTCTACAGCTCTCCATCTTGCCCCCTGCCACACCCCGCCCCCCCCCCAGCACCACCGCGATCGTTTCGGCCTTCTCGTCCGGATCGACATGCGGCGACCGGCCGCCATTTTGCGGCGGACCGCCGCCATTTTGCCGTAGCCACGGACATTTTAAGTCTATGGGGCTTTCCCTCTAGCTCTCGGAGCGGCCATTTTCGGTACTGCACGTTTCCTGAAAGGTGTGTTCGGCCTCTAGTGTTTCACGGCGGCCATTTTGACTGCATGCTCTGCAAAATCTACACGTGGCTGCAGCTTCTCCCTCCTCTCAGGAACGGCGGTGATACGGGCAGCTCTTCCTAATGATCTGCACTACCAGGCAGAGGAACAGCAAGTATAGCTGGGCTCCCTCCGGGTGCTGGTGGTGGCGGGTTGCTGTCCTCTGATAAGGCCTGTGGGTGTGTGGCAGTGTGGGGGCGCCCCTTCCATTCCTGTGTTATTTCTCTGGGAAAAGCTATGGCAGATCTCCCTGCTGAACCTGCTGAGGTGGCATCAGCAGCGATGCAATCAGATCAAGGGCCTTTCTGAACCAGCTGCGGGCGGTTTTTAATGAGTTTTTTCCCCGTGGGGACGCCGCTCCGCAGGTCCCCAGGAAGCGTCCCCCTTCCCCTCATTTATCCTCAGGGGAGGATTCTGAGCCGGATGTGGCCTCAGGGGTCTCAGGGACCCCTGCGGACCTGTCTGATGAGGAGACGGGCGGTGACAGTGTTCTAACTGAAGGGGACCAGGGGCCAGCAGCTGACCAAGAAAAAGCACTAGTTGCCGCAATTATCGCTGGCATTCAGACTAAGTTGCAGCTGGATCACGATGGTGAATCACGATCTGCTGCGTATGTGTGCAGATCTTCTAGGCCCCCCACGGCCCCCAAGACTTATCCTTACAATGAATTTTTTGACCATTTCCTATATCGTGAATGGCAGCACCCACAGCATTCCTCCTCACTGACAACACGTTTTGCTGTTCGCTATCCCTTTGAGGAGAGCTTCCTAAAGAAATGGGAATCACCGGTGGTGGATCCACCAATTGCATGCCTTACTAAGGCGACTAACATTCCTATGGAAGGAACCCCTTTCCTTCAAGGATCCCGCTGATAGAAAGACAGAGGCACTTTTGAAGTCCCTGTTCTTGAGCGCGGGCTCTGCTGTGCGACCGGCTCTGGCTTCGGCCATGGCGGCACAGCATCTATCTGAATGCATAGAAGAACTTATGAAGGACCTAGAAGGCGGTCGCCTGATGGAGGCGCCGCAGAAGGCTGAGTTTTTACTCCAAGGGATTAAATACCTGTGTGATGCGGCCATGGATATTCTGCCCTTGTTGTCCAGAATATCGATCTCGGCCGCCAGACTTCGATGAATTCGTTCCTGGTCGGGTGACCACGCTTCCAAAAGAGGTTTGGCTGACCTCCCTTTTCAGGGTGGGCGTCTATTTGGCTCGCGTCTTGATGAAATCATCAAGGATTTCACGGGGGGTAAGAGTACCTTCCTTCCGGAGCCCCGCAGGCGTGAGCTTCGCTGTAGACAGGAGCCTTCTCCTTCGGGTCAGAAGAAGCTTTTTCGCGCCCCGGGCGCGGCAAGTAAAGGGACCCGTTCCGGTAAGGTCGCTGCAGGGGCCGGAAGACGGCAGTGGCACCGCAAAACAGAAAAGCCCTGATGGGTTGCCCCCGCCCGAGTGTCGGGTGGGGGGACGTCTTCTGGGGTTCGTGGAACGGTGGCTGGCCCGCGTTTCAGACCGCTGGGTCCGGGAGGTGGTGTCCACCGGGTACAGGATATAGGTCGTCTCTCTACCCCCAGACAGGTACTTCCCTTCAAACTTAAGCCTCCCGCAGGATCGCAGGAAGGCCCTCTCTGAGGCGGTACAGACCCTCTCAGACCAAGGGGTGATTGTACCAGTTCCCCCAGGAGAGAGGTTTCGAGGTTTTTACTCAAATCTTTTTGTGGTACCCAAAAAAGGGGAGGGATTTCGGCCCATCCTGGACCTGAAGGCCCTGAACAGGTACGTCAGGACGCGAAAGTTCTGGATGGAGTCTGTTCGGTCGGTTGTGGCCGCCCTTCACCAGGGGAATTTTTGGCGTCGTTGGACATAATGGATGCGTACCTCCATGTACCCATCCATCCACGACATAAGCGTTTCCTGCGGTTCGCGGTAGGGGATCGCCATTTTCAATTTGTGGCTCTCCCCTTCGGCCTGACCTCCGCACCCCGGGTCTTCACAAAGTTGCTAGCCCCGGTGTTGGCGTTGCTGCGTCAGAGAGGCATTGCCATAGTGGCATACCTGGACGATCTGCTCCTGCGAGCAGACTCTGCCTCGGATCTGGAGGAGAATGTGAGCATCACGATGGCCTCACTGCTGGACTTCGGCTGGTTACTAAACCTGAAGAAGTCGTCAGTGTCTCCTTCCCGCCGTCTGGAGTATCTGGGTCTCATTCTGGACACAGAACAGGTGAAGGTGTTCCTCCCTCCGAAAAAACTGCAGTGTTTACAGTCGGCTGTGCGCACCCTTCTGTCGCAACGTCGGTCTTCATTACGGTTCTGTATGAGGGTGCTGGGGCTCATGGTCTCGTTGTTCGAGACGATACCTTTTGCCCAGAGTCACACTCGTTTTCTCCAACGAGCAATCCTGACTCAGTGGGACAAGTCCCATTGGTCGTTGGACCTTCCTATCCAGCTGAGCCCCCAGACCAGGGCGTCTCTGATCTGGTGGCTTCGGGACTCGGCCCTAACTCAGGGGAAGTTGTTCCTGCCTCTTCAGTGGATGATAATCACCACAGACACCAGCCTGACGGGCTGGGGTGGAGTCCTGGGGCAGCTATCAGCCCAGGGCCGTTGGTCGGCCCAGGAGGCTCGCCTGCCCATCAACGTGCTGGAGCTGAGAGCAATCAGACTGTGTCTTTTTCATTGGACAATGAGATTGCAAGGCCGTCCGATCTGAATTCAATTGGACAATGCCACAGCGGTGGCATATGTGAATCATCAGGGCGGCACAAGGAGCCCAGCGGCGGCAGCAGAGGCAGCTCTGATACTGCGTTGGGCGGAACTTCACGTTCCGGCAATCTCAGCAGTTTACATTCCAGGTGTGGAGAACTGGCAGGCGGACTTTCTCAGTCGCCAGAAGCTGGACCAGGGGGAGTGGTCCCTCCACCCAGAGGTGTTCAATCAGCTTTGCCACAGATGGGGGACGCCGGATGTGGATCTCATGGCGTCCCGGTTCAATCACAAAGTGAGAACCTTTGTGTCCAGAACGAGGGACCCGTTGGCAGTGGCCACGGACGCTCTAGTGGCCCCCTGGAGCCATTATCGTCTCCTGTACGCCTTCCCTCCGATACAACTGCTCCCGAGATTGGTACGCAGAATAATGCTGGAGGGGATACCAACAATTCTGGTGGCCCCAGATTGGCCCCGGCGCACCTGGTACGCCGACGTGGTGCAAATGGTCTCCCGATGCGAGACGATCTTCTGTCTCAAGGACCCATATTGCACCCTGCTTTACCCTCGCTGGCTTTGACGGCTTGGCTATTGAGTCCCGGGTGCTGAGGGATAGGTGAGTCGCCGACTCCGTAATCCCTACCCTGTTAAAAGCTTGCAAGTGCACTTCTCGTAAGATCTATCACCGCACCTGGAAGGCTTACATTGCTTGGTGCGAGGCGGAGGGCTATAACCCCCACTCTTATGTCGTGTCCAGGGTCCTGACCTTTTTACAGGAAGGCCTGAATAAGAATTTGGCTTTGAGTACCCTCAAGGGCCAGATTTCGGCCTTAGCCATTCTCTTTCAGAGACCTTTAGCCTCACACTCTCTGATTCGTACCTTTGTACAAGGTGTGCGACATGTGGCGCTTCGGGTAAGATCTCCAATGGCTCCGTGGGATCTGAATCTTTCGGGTCCTTCATGGTTGGCGGGCCCATCTCACTCGGCACAGGCCTTTTCACCACAACTTCTGTCGCAGAAGGTGGCCTTCTTAGTCGCCATCACTTCTGCCAGACGGGTGTCGGAATTAGCTGCATTATCGTGCAAGTCTCCTTATTTGGTACTGCATAGGGAAAAGGCGGTCTTGCAACCCTCTCCTTCTTTTCTTCCGAAGGTAGTCTCTTCTTTTCACAGCAATGAAGATATTGTCCTGCCTTCGTTGTGCCCTCGTCCATCGCATCCAAAGGAGTTTGAGTTGCACACCTTGGACGTAGTGAGGGCCTTACGAGTGTACCTGGCTGCTACAGCTCCTTTTCGAAAAGCTGACGCCTTGTTTGTTCTGCCAGAGGGCCCGCGTAAAGGATTGGCGGCCTCTTCGGCTACGATTTCTCATTGGATTAGAAAAACCGTGACTCATGCGTATTCTGTTCGGGGCAAGGTTCCCACTTTTCCGGACACGGCTCACTCTACCCGGGCGGTTGGTACTTCCTGGGCTTTCAGACACCAGGCTTCAGTGTCCCAGGTGTGCAAAGCGGCCACGTGGGCCTCGGTTCACACTTTCACTAAGTTTTACAAAGTTGATGTGTTTGCATCTTCGGATGCTGCTTTTGGCCGCAAAGTTTTGCAGGCGGCAGTATAGGCGCGACTGGCACCTCCTCAGAGGTTCAGTTGGGTACAGTTGTTAGCGTTTACCCTCCCCTCATTTTTGACACAGCTTGGGGACGTCCCCACAAAGTCAATGAAGAGCTGCGTCTGTCAGTGAACGTAAGGAGAAAAAGGGATTTTATTAAAACTTACCGTAAAATCCTTTTCTCCGAGTTCACTGACAGACGCAGCACCCACCCCTCTGGGCTCTGTTTCTATACGGCTTGTGTACGAACTGAAGAGCTATACTGTGAGGGGGTTTGATGTAGGAAGAGAGGACGGCCCCCAGGGGACGGGCCAGCTGATTCTTTTCCCTGCCTGGTTAACTCCTAGTGGGACGAACATAAAACCCCACAAAGTCAATGAAGAGCTGCGTCTGTCAGTGAACTCGGAGAAAAGGATTTTACGGTAAGTTTTAATAAAATCCCTTTTTTTTATATATATATTTTTTTGGACATTTATTATAGCAAATAGTTTATTTTCAAAATTGTCTCTCTTTTTTTGTTTATAGCGGTGATCAGAAGTGACGCAGAGGTGATCAAATACCACCAAAAGAAAGCTCTATTTGTGGGAAAAAAAGGACGTCAATTTCATTTGGGTACAGCGTCGCACGACCGTGCAATTGTCAGTTAAAGTACCGCAGAGCCACATTGCAAAAAGTGCTCTGGTCATTAAGATGGTAAATCCTTACGCGGCTGAAGTGGTTAACCAGTTCGGCTCCAGAGCAATTTTTTTTACTTTTCACACACATGTACAAATCCTCATTTTTGGAAATACATTTATTTAAACCCCCAGAACATTATATATTTGCTGAAAACAGAGGCCCTGTAGATTGAAAAGGTGAAAATTTGTATGTCACATGATATTTGCGTAACTGTTTATTAAACACAAATTTTCAGGAAAAAAATATAAACTAAAATCCATTTTAGTGCAAAAATACACAATATATTACCCATTTTTAATTAAAATATAAAAGATGAGGTTGCATCGAGTAAATAGATACCAAACTTTCCATGTCTTAAAATCGTCATAGGTGAGGCTTAAAAAGTCTTTACAGCTCATTTGTTTACAGTTAACTAGGAACTCTTGTGCTAGAATAATTGTTCTCACTCTGACGTTTGCGGCGTTATGTATGAGGGGGTTATAACAATTTTTTTTCATTTTAATATATTTTATTATAATTTTAATAAATCCCTATGTGATAGCATTGGGCAGGTAACAGGCATTCTCTATCTAATAGACCTCAATGTCTTCCCTGCTCTTCACACCTTCTAACCAAGTGCAGATCGGCTTCGTTAGATGTGTCCCCTGGCTGTATTGGCCAGGAAATGGTGTATCTGAAACCGGAAGTGACGTCACTTTTGGTTTCATTGTTTACATGTGAGATTGAGGCATGGATTTGCCTTGGTCTCACATTGCTCTCCCTCCCTTAGCCGGAGGTTGTGTTCCCGGGAGAGCCTGGGAACCACGGGAGGAGGGGGGTCGCTGGTGGGGGGGGGGCACCATGTTGCCAGCTCTGTGAAAGTGATCAGTAGTTATGGAGCTGCCAAATCACTTTCACTTTTAGGCCGAGAGCCTCCTGTACAAAATACGCACAACTAGTTAAAGTGAATTTCACGACGACAAAAAAAAAACATATTGAGTACATCTCTCTGATTGGACATAGTTAATTCAAAACAAGGTGTGCATACCCACACACCAAAAGACCTAGAGACGATGCCTAAAGATTATCAGGACTTTGTTAATTAGGACTCAGTCTGGTTAACTCTATCTGCACTGCAGCAATTAGAAGCCATTTGCTATGTGGTGTTTATAGCACTTTATTCTTTGAGCCCTTCTGATTTATTTGTCACACCCCGGACGGAGCTCTATTTTTGAGCGAAACTTGTAGGGTATTTTGGGTTCACAGGATAGGTTTTGGTGCATGATCACTTCAACATGGGGATATATTTGGTGGGGAGGGACTTTGATCAGTCTGGCTAATCTCCTAGATCAGGGATAGGAGTGATTAGTACACTGCAGCATAGGACAGTTTTGGGTCCAGTTAGAATAGAAAGATTAGGAATACTTTTCCAGGAGTGCCTTTGAATAGGGCCTTTTGAATTTAGTGGCAGGTAATTCTGCGACCTCCCCAATATACTCCTTCTAATTGCTGCAGTGCAGGTAGAGTTAACCAGACTAACAGAGAGAAATGTTTTGAATACACCCTTCCTTATAAGTGAAAAAACCTACACCCAACAAATCAATTTAACAAAGTCCTAATAATCTTTAGGTGTCGTCCCTAGATCTTCTGGTGTGTGGTCATGCACACCTTGTTTTGAATTGATTATATTACTAAAAAGAGGGACAAGTAATTCAGATATAAGAGGCCATTGTTCAATAGAAAACCTATACCCACAATTGATTCAGAGAAAGGCAAAAAAAAAAACACAATAAAGTATGATCCAATTCACTCCAGTGGGGGAAAAAAATCCTTCCGAATTTTCCCTGAATCTACTACCACCGGTGTTGCATCTAAACATTAGTATCCAGGTTTATTTTTGCTGTTAGGAATGCATCAAGTTCTTTTTAAAAAAAAATCTACTGAGACGGGGATAACTAGTTCTTGAGTGGATCTATTCAACATTTTACAGCTCTTAGGCCTCATATACACTTGCGTTTTTACAGCCACGTTTTTGAGCTGTTTTTACAGCTTAAAAACACCTCTCCATATTATTCAATGGCCTCATACACACACTGACGTTTTTGAGCTGTAAGTGGCATAGGCATTTTTAAGCTGTAAAAAAAACCCAGGATCAGCGCATTCTGAGGCTGCAGCGCTAGAGCTGTTTTGACGCTGATGCCGGCAAATGCTCAAAAGCGTGGCTTAACGCTGTACACACAGCGTTAAGCCTCGTCATGCGTTTCTCCCTCTAGGAGCCCATTGATTTGAATAGAAGTCATACCAGAAGTCGGATCATGATGGTCCGACTTGCGGTGCGACTTGTGTGCTGAGGATCTTGAAGGGGAACCCCTGCTAAAATGAAAAAAAATATTTGCGTAGGGTTCCCTCCCAAGAGGTTCCTTCGGTCTGGTGTGGATTTTAAGTGGAACCCCCATACAAAAAAAACGGGTACTGTCCCCCTGCAAAATCCATACCAGACCTTTATCCGAGCATGCAGCCTGGCATGCCAGGAAAGGGGGTGGGAACAAGCGAGCTCCCCCCCAGACCATACCAGGCCACATGCCCTCAACAGGGGGGCCCTGCACCCCCTACTCCAAAGCACCTTGTTCCCAATGTTGATGAGGACAAGGGCCTCTTCCAGACATCCCTGGTTGTTGGTTGTCGGGGTCTGCGGGCGGGGGCTTATCGGAGAAGACAGCAGCAAAAAAGCAGAAGACAGAAGATCCAGCAGAAGATAGAAGATCCCTCTGAAGACAGAAGAGCAGAAGAAAGAAGACACCGGAGAGGGAGAAGAGCCGGAGAGGGGAGAAGATGATTTAATAAAATATTTTAAAAACCCGTGTAGTGAATTTTTTTTCAGGTGAATGGGTAAGGGTACAATGTACCCCATATTCATTCAGATAGGGAGCGGGGCAGAGATCTGGGAGCCCCTTATTAAAGGGGGCTTCCAGATTCCGATAAGCCCCCATTCGCAGACTCCAACAACCAACGGCCAGGCTTGTCGGGAAGAGGCCCTTGCCCTCCTCAACATGGGGACAAAGTGCTTTGGGGTGGGGGGCGCAGGGCTCCCCCTGCCCCAAAGCACCAACCCGTTGAGGGCATGCGGCCTCGTATGGTCCAGGAGGGGGGGTGCTCGAACTCCATTTCATGCTATATAGATTATTTATTTCCACTATATATATACTCCTCAGGCTCCTGAACGGACGTGCTCCTTCTGTGACTACTGATACTCCTTGGCGGAACGCTCCCCCTGAGATGTTATCTTTTCCATCAAATATAATTCTGCATATGCATGCATGGTGGGAAGCTCCATCACATGATCTATTAAAATATGCTGTTTTTGGTTTGTTTATTTGTAAATATTATAGGTGTGTTTCCCATATAATGTTTATGTAATTGGTTAGATGTTTGAATGTATTGAATTGCATTTACAATGTAATGTTTTTTATTTAATTATAGTAAGACTCTGTACAGTGCTCATGAGCTCCTGAAGAAGCCATATTTCTGGTGAAACATGTCTAGCAGAAACCTCTGTATTTAGATCATGACCGCAAGAAAATTATGTTGTTGGTTTTAAAATGGTACATTTTTTCATTTTGATAAAAATAACATTTTTATGTTTTGTAACCACTTCCCTGCCACCATATGCAGAATGACGGAAGTTGTTCAGTTTTCTTGACTGGGCATCGTATGACGTCCAGCAGGATAACATGCCGGCGCGCACCTGCAGGGCTGTGCAGCAAGCTCATTACCATGTGATCAGCTGTGACGAATCACAGCTGATCCCAGTGTAAACAGAAAAAGCCATATATCGGCTTTTCCTTTAGTCACGTCTGCAGACGCGAGTAGAGGAGAGCCGATCAGTGGCTCTCCTGACATAGGGGGGGGGTCTGCGCTGATTATTTATCAGCGCAGCCCCCCCCTGGATTGCCCCACTGGACCACCAGGGAGCTGACCAGGACCACCAAGAAGCCCACACAGTGATGCTACCCAGGGATCACCAGGGATGCCACCCTAGACCACCAGGTAAGGAGCACACAACGCCCATTAGGAATGACACTGTGCTCATCTGTGATGCTTGCCAGGGCCGCATGACCTAGCAGCTCCGCTCGGCCTCCCGGGACAAGCTACAGAGGGTACCTCAAACACCACACAAGAGCACACTGAGCTCCAGCACACCCCCAAGGGCATGGAGAATGACCTGCAAGAAGAAGGAGAGCTCGCATGTGAAAAAGCTGGCCAACTTCTTCCAACCCAGCTCCGGGCGGCCTACCCAAAATGGCGGCGGCCCGTGGCTCCAGCAGTCACGCGGAGCGGGAGCAGAAACAGGGAGCAGCTGCAGCAGTCCACAAGCGACATGGCAAGTGGGGAACCCGGGGAGTGGAGACTCCTCCGGATCCTCCTCTCCTTCCACCCAGAATCCTGCAGAGTCAAGGCCCAGCAGAGACCAACAGGAAGACGAGCACAGCATGGAGGTAAGCCGCATGCACTCTGCAGCCAGCCACATGCACCAAGCCGCTCCAGACCCCATTGACACATTCCCTGCATTGAGACAGCCAATATCAGACATAACCCTCAAGGGAATGCTGATATCTCTCAGGTCATCATTACAAACGGACATCAGAGACTGTGTAAGGCAATTCCAGCATGAGCTACACGAACTGAGGGAAAGGGTAGCACACACAGAAATGGCCATAGAGAAAGTCACTTCCTCTTTCAACTCCATGGTAGATGCCCACAACGATCAAGCAGAGGAGATAAAGTGGCTTAAAGCAAAGATATCAGACCTCGAGGACCGGGCAAGGAGGAATAACTTAAAAATACGGGGCATACCAAAAAATATCCCTCCGGACCAGCTACAGAAGTATGTGACGGAACTGTTTAGTAAAATAGCCCCAACCCTATCTGCCGCAGATTTGCTAATCAACAGAATACATAGACTCCCTAAGCCCTCATTTCTAGCCTCGGATGTACCCAGGGATGTTATCATGAAAATGCATTATTACAGATCTAAAGAGACAATCACACTGGCATTCAAGAAAGCCACGGAACTGCCAGGAGAATTTGCAGGCCTGCAAATGCTACCTGACCTGTCCAAATACATGCTACAGAGAAGTAAAAATTTAGCAACAATCACCAAAGCCTTAAGGAACCCCAATGTCCCACACCGTTGGAAGTATCCGGCGACTTTATCTGTAACGCATAACGGCAACACATCTATGATAACATCCTTGGAGGAAGGGCTCCAAGCATTGCGACAATGGGGCTTCCTACCCCCCTCGACACATCCCATGCAAGTTCATCCTTCTATCCTAACCCCAATGGAAGAGGAATGGCAAATCGTTTCTCGCAAGCTCCCAGCCAAAGCTAAACCCGCAAATGGAGGTACCTGACACCTGCAACTACACCAGCCATCAACGGAATGTCCCAGGCCACAGGATAATTACACATCCAAATGGCCCCAACAAATACTGTAGCAGTTTGTTCTGTTCTAGGATCTACGTTAAGATCCTCTTTTTATGTTATTTTAATGTTCCTTTCACAAATTCAAGTTCCTAACACCACAACACCAGGAATCACCAGAGCAAAACCTGAAACTACCACCAGGAAATCAGCATACAGTCACCGCACCTGGATGCCACTCATCTTACACAGCAAACCTCTAAAACCTACCAATGACTATTACGTGTCTCTCAATTAATGCCAATGGGCTTAACCACCCTACAAAAACATTTTCCCTGTGGAAAGAAGCCACATCCAACAAAGCAGACATTGTCAGTGTGCAGGGAACTAATTTCCAGGAGATGAAACACCCTAACTGCAAAAACAAAGATTACACACATATATTCATGGCAAGCGGCCCCCAAAAGAATAAAGGAGTAATGATAGCTCTCAAACATTCGCTCAACTTCTAACTAAAAGACGTAATACGGGACACAGAGGGTAGGTACATTGTTATCACCTGCGATGTCAATGACATTCCTCTCACGCTAGTCACGGTGTATGCACTGAATACACATCAGATTATATTCATCCGCAGACTCCTAACGGTGATATCCAAGTGCAAATATGGACACTTGCTGATTTGCAGGGATTTCAACTTAGCGAACGATATAGAGCTGGACTTTTCTTCCAACCCTAAGGGAAGGAAGTCCTCACTTGGGTCCCTCTTACATAAAGAAGGGTTATACGATGTCTGGAGGTGCCAGCATTGCTCCTCCAGACACCGTTCGTATTCCCGTATAGATATTTACATAACAGACTTGTGGCTCCTCCAGAGGTCTTCTTCCTCCAGTATTAGGGATATTATGTGGTTGGACCACGCAGCAACGCTGTTCTCACTGGAGGAACAAGGACCTCTGGACCGAGCTTCCGTATGGCGATGTAACCTTAAAACATTACAAAGCCCAAAATGTACTAGGTATGTCTCTCAACATTCTTCCACCTGAATGTCCCTTCGGTCACAGACCCATGGATCCTGTGGAACACCCATAAGGCGTTCATAAGGGGCATATGCATTCAGCAAAATTCCAGAGCCAGAAAAGAATACAACAAAAAAATAGATGACACACTCTCTGAAATTCACTTATTAGAGTCCCAAAACAAGTTAACTCCCAACCTTTTGACCTCTGACAATCTGCACAGATTGAGAGCATCCCTACGTTCCCTACTACTTGAACAGTACGACCACCAATTACGTAAACTAAAGCTCACCACTTGCTCCCAAGCCAACAAAATGGGAAAATACCTAGCCAATAAAATAAAAATAAAACAAGCCAAAGGAAGAATACAATATTTAGCCACCTTACCCACCACCGTAAAATAACACACCCCCAGGAGATTGCCAATGAGTTTGCTGAGTACTATGGGGCCCTGTATGACCTGAAAAAAGACACAGATACCCCTCAATCATCCTTATCAGACATATAAAAATTCCTAGAGACGATCTCATTACCCCGGCTCACTGAAAACCAACTCCAAGCTCTAAACGCACCCATCACCCTACCTGAACTAACAAAAATTATTAAATCCCTTCCAAATGGGAAATCCCCAGGCCCGGATGGACTTCCCAATGAATATTATAAATTATTCAAAGAAGAACTGACCCCACACCTATCTAAAGCACTCACCAAAGCCACGACCACCTCTTCCCTCCCACCGGAGATGTTGAGCGCATACGTGATCACTCTTCCCAAACCAGGGAAAGAACCAACATCACCATCTAACTTTTGTCCAATATCCTTGCTGAACTGTGATGTTAAAATTTAAAAGGATTATGTTGGTTCTACCCACACTGATTAAGAAGGACCAAACAGGGTTTGTAGCAGGTCGCCAGACTTCAGATGCAACAAGACGGGTAATCAATGTGATCCATCAGGCAGGGGTTAGCCTAACGCCTTCTCTGCTTCTGGCCCTGGACACAGAGAAGGCGTTCAACAGGGTGCACTGGCTATACATGTCTGAAGTACTGTCTAAATTCGGTTTTTCCGGACCCATCAAGTCAGCCATATCCTCCCTATACTCACACCCATCAGCACAGGTATACACCTCAGGGGCCCTATCCAAGCCATTCAACATATCCAATGGGACTAGGCAAGGCTGCTCACTTTCCCCAGCAATCTTTAACTTGTTTATCGAACCACTGGCAGAGGCCATCTGCTCCCACCCATTAATAACAGACTTTGAGTTTCAAAAGCAACAACATAAGGTAAACTTGTTCGCGGATGATATCATCCTAATGCTCACCAATAGAGTTGAGCGAACCTCTGGAAGTTCGGGTTCTGCTGGTCCGGCCAAACTTCGGGACAAAGTCCGGGTTCGGGTCCGGACGGAACCCGAACGTTCGCACGGACCCCGAACCCCATTGAAATCAATGGGGATCCAAACTTTTAGGAACAAAAATGGCTGTAACAATGTCCTGGCAAGTGCTAGAGGACTGCAAAAGGAAGAAAAATGGGGGTAAGTGCAGGGCAAGTGCCCTACAAAAAAATGGGGATAGGGAAAATTAATTAAAATCAAATAAAAAAATGGGAAGGGGGGTGGATGTGGAGTAGGAGCCTAGAGGTTGACTAGGCCGTGGCCGTGGCAGTGTAGGTGGAAGTGGCGGTGGTTGAGGAGTAGGAGGAGGTAGCCAACATGTTTTTTTTTTTGTATTGAGGCCTATTCAAAAAAAGAAGTATATGAATGGCTGTGTGAGTCCAGTCTAAATGTTTATTCTGCACAA
>BLSH010241309.1:0-13833 GCA_018402905.1 Glandirana rugosa
CAGATGGCACTATGCTCCCCGCTCTGGGCACGGACAAAGTTTCATGTGCTGCCCATTCGCCTGTCCTGTCTCCGGACACTCTGCTACTTGTCCGACACATGGGGCACAGCACACCCCTTGTATGGGGCACAGCACACCCCCTGCATAGGGCACAGCACACCCCATCACACACCCTGTATGGGGCACAGCACACCCCCTCTATGGGGCACAGGGTACAGCACACCCCCTGTATGGGGCACAGCACACCCCCTGTATGGGGCACAGCATACCCCATCATACCCCCTGTATGGGGCACAGCACATCCCCTGTATGGGGCACAGCACACCCCCTGTATAGGGCACAGCACACCCCATCACACCCCCCCCCCTGTATGGGGCATAGCACACCCCCTGTATGGGGCACAGCACACCCTCTGTATGGGGCACAGGCTGGGCATGGCTGGAGCCCTCTGTACACACACACAGCCTTCAATGGGGATGCCCTGTGCAATGTGAACAGTGCAGACAAGTTTGTTGGGCACAGATGACAGATGTGACTGGTAGTGTTTCTTACCCTGACTTCCCTATATACAATGTATCAGTGTGGGATCCCCTATGATCTGCATGCTGACTGCCCTGATCAGAAGGTTGTAGGCATGGCTCTATTATGTGATGACAGCTGACATTGTCCACATCTCATTGCAGCTCTACCACCCTCCATCCTTCTCACTGCAAGAGTACAGTGGACAATGGCTGATGGCATAGTGTCATTGGGACTTTCCTATCTGTAATCTTCCTGATCTGAGAAATGCTGCCATGCTATAGACCCCCTCTCCTCACCTTTCCATAAACCCCTATAGGAAAGATCACTAATCTAACCCAATCAGCTCCTGAACACCAGGATTCTCATTAACCGCAGCAGTAAAAAAGTTACTGGAGCTATAAAGGGAAGACTTCCAAAAAATAAAGTGTATAGAAACTCTAACAATAATGGCTAGTATACACAACAATCCCTGCGTTTCATGTGCGTTTCCACACTTCATAAATGCATATGTAATGTGTTCGGGGGGGGGGGGGGGTCACTTAAAAAAAAGTGTTTATGTGCATTGTGGTGCTGCTGTACTTATTTTTTATTTATTTATTTTTTTATATAGCACCATCAATGTATGCAGTGCTTTACATACATTTTGTATTGTATTGTAATCACACCAGTCCCTGCCCTCCAGGAGCATACAATCTAAGGTCCCTAACTCACATTCAGACATATAAATATATATATATATATATATAGTAGGGCCAGTTAACCTCCAGCACTTTACATATGTATTATACATTCGTATCAGTCCCTGCCCTGTCAAGAGCTTACAATCTAAGGTCCCTAACTAACACTCATACACATACTAAGGCCAGTTTAAACAGAAGCCAATTAGCCTACCAGCATGTCTTTGGAGTGTGGGAGGAAACTGGAGTGCCCAGAGGAAACCCACGCATTCACAGGGAGAACATACATACTCCAGGCAGGTGGTGCCATGTACTTGTTTGGAAAGCTCTGGATCTGATCACAGTACTGGGAACTAGGATGGTTGGACAGCACTAATTTTACTATCCATTTAAAAAAACACACCTAAAAGCATTTGGTGTGAAGAAGCCTTATTTGTTTCATTTTGGTCTGTTAAATATACCATTGAACGTGTTTTGTTTTTATAATATAGAATCAAAACAAGTATAATATTTTATTCTATCTATTTGACAAGTGCCAAAAAAGAGCTCTTCATCCAATCAGAAATCTTGTGAGCTGATAACTTCCATAGTTAGCATTGTTCTTTGCTGTCCATGTGGACTACAATCCCCTGTTATGGGGAGGAGAGGGAGGTATTATGTAGTCCTGACACTCTCCCTGTCCCAGAGTGACAGCACTGCTCAATACGGTTGTCACCTTAGCACTGAAAAGCGGTTGTAACAGTTCATTTTTTTTTTTTTTTTATAAAAAAAAGCTAAACATGCCTATACTTACCTGCTCTGTGCAAGGGTTTTGCACAGAGCAGCCCCAATCCACCTCTTCTGAGGTGCCCCACCGGTGCTCCTGGCCCCTCCTCTTCATCGGGTGTTAGCCGCTTTCCATGGGGGCACTCGTGCGGGCGTGCTCCTGAGTCCCGATGCTGCATCCATTCACACAGACAGCAGGACTCGGTCCCACCCCCCTGCTCACGTGTCACTGGATTTGATTGACAGCAGCGGGAGCCAATGGGGACAGAGACAGCGGCTGGAGCCGCTGGGCTCATGCACATCTCTGGAATGGGGGGAGCTCTGGGGGGGGGGGGGAGCTGCAGCACAGAAGTTTTTCCACCTTAATGCATTAGGGTGGAAAAACCATGAGACTTTACAATCCCTTTAATGGCAGGGTTACCAGGTTAAAATAAAAATTAAAAAAAAGAAAGTGAATACAGCCACCATCTCCGAGGAGCGGTAATCTGCTGGACTCTCAATTTGTGTTCCTGGGTTTAGATGCCCTTTAACTTTGCCTGGCATTCTATTGCCTTCATTGTAGATGAGTTTATTTGATGGGTCATGCTGTTATCCGGCTTGTGTTTAACGATTTGCACAAACTGTGGAATATATCTTACATTACAGGTCAGATTTATGTGTTACTATAACAATCAGATGGTGACTTAGTCATTGCCTTGTTGAAAATCTGTTGCCTCTCCTTATACATTATAAAATATGCATATCCTCCTTAATGCTGCATGTTGAATGCCACCTAATTACCAGCGAGTGCCTCTCAGCATTGTTCTCTATTCATTTTCCCACTTTAATAAGGTTAGCAAGTCTCTGTACACTTGTTCCCTCTTTTAAAAATGCATTTGCTATCAATCAGTGTGTACAAAGCCCCGGTGCTTTTTTTTTTTTTTTTTACACTATCTTGCTGAAAAAAGTGGTACAGACTTTAAGATTAGGATTAAAAAAAAGCTTGCTTAGCAATGAAATTGCAATATATGAATAATGGATGATAAAACGCTCAAAGAAACACGTGTAGTTCGGGTACATAGACAAAATCATACAATAAAAACTCAGTAACACAGGTTTAAAAAAAATTAGTAAAAATTAGGGAATAACAATAATCAGTGGGACGAAGTAAGTCTATAATAATAAATAGGAACATGTCTTGGTCATAGATGGATCAATAAAACAGTATATCTTGTGACCACTGCTCCATTTCACCTCTGCTAAAAGGTTAAGTCCACCTTTCTGACCATATTTCATGTTACACACATATTTAACCACTTAGCGATCTCCCGCCCGCAATGTACTGCGGACCGGCGGCCGCTGTAGGCAAAGTGGTGTATCCCCACTTAGGGCACGTGTACACAGTGAGAGCCTGTCAGCAAGTCCAGGATAATGATTCAGGACCTGCTGATTGGCTGTGTACATTCACAGTCCAAAGCTCTGTGTTGACAATCAACACAGAGCTCTGTACACAGGGAACAATCTCTGTTTGCAGGGATAAGAACAGGGCCGGCCCTACCATGGGTCCCAATGGGTCCATTGGACCCAGGCAACACTTTGAGAGGGGGCAGCAAATTGAATTACAGCCGCCTCTCCTTCTCTTCTATTTACCCAGCAAATTGACAACCACAATTTTTTTTCCAGCAGTTTTGTGTGTCATGATGACAACTGACCCCCAACCTGCCCCCTATACTGCCCTATCCTGCCCCTAAACTACCCTAGCCTTTCTGTATACTACCCTAGCCTGCCCCTATACTGCCCTAGCCTGTCTGTATACTACCCTAGCCTGCCCCTATACTGCCCTAGCCTGTCTGTATACTACCCTAGCCTGCCCCTATACTACCCTAGCCTGTCTATATACTGCCCTAGCCCACCCCTTGGAATTGGACATAATGGTATGTCATATAATTTTGCATATATACAAGGTGCTGTTGCATGTAAATCTGAATTCCTGATAAATGCAATTTTAGTTTTGATTATCATGATATAAAATAATGGAAGTGGGGCCTTTTTTTGGGCTTGATTTTTTTTTTTTTGGGGGGGGCAGCATTTCATTCTTGGACCCAGGCAGCACAATGTCTTGGGCCAGCCCTGGATGAGAATCTTAGAAATTAATTAGTAAAAGCAGTACACTTTGCACACATTACACATAGTTGGGCACATATTTGACCCCTTGATCGACCAAGATGTTAACCCCTTCCCAGCCAGTGTCATTAAACAGTGACAGTGTACAGTATTATCACTGATTGCTGTATTAATGTCACTGGTGATGTCTGTGTGGCCAGTTAGTCAGTTCCACCCCATCGTCAGTTAGTTTTATTGCAGTCCCATTATAAGGCGTTGATTGCCACCATCAGTAGTGTAATAAAAATAAAAATTCCAGTATATAAACCATAGTTTGTAGGTGCTATAACTTTCATGCAAACCAATCAATATACACTTATTTGGATTTTTTAACAAAGACATGTAGCAGGATACATTTTGGCCAAAATATATAAAGAAATTTCATTTTTTTTTATTTATTGGATATGTTTTATAGCAGAAAGTAAAAAATATTGTTTGTTTTTTTTTTTCAAAATTTTCAGTCTTTTCTTGTTTATATGGCAAAAAAATGAAAAAAAAAACCCCAGTGGTGATCAAATACCACCAAAAGATAGCTCTATGTGTGTGAAAAAAATGATAGAAATGTAATTTTGGGTACAGCATTGCATGGCCTTACAATTACCAGTTAAAGTAGCACAGTGCCGAATAGAAAAAAATGGCTTGGTCATGCATGAATGGGGGTGAAATCTTTCAGAGCTGAAGTGGTTAAAGTATCACCTTGTAAAACAACACATCCGTTTAAAATAGAAATGGATGGTAAAACATTTGTATATAGATATAAAAACATTATAAATATTTTTTTTCACATTTTTTTTTAAAAAGTGATGACATTCCCTCTGTTATCAGCTGCAAAAGAGCTAGGGGAGGAGAAACAGCAGTACATTGAACTTCCCAGTGAAAGGCAGGGCAGGAAGGGCGTTTCAGCACAAGTCTGATCATTGGAGGAGAACAGGCACAGCTAGAACACTGAACACACTGTCCTCTAATGCCTAGTGTGGACAGTTTTTGATAGGAAAGCAGAGGGTCTGGCAGGAACACCAGGGATTTCACACAAAGGAAGCAATACAGGATACTTTCTCAAACAAGTACACAGTACAGCAGGCACATATCAGGAGTATGACATGTTGTGTTTGCTTTTTTTTGTAATATGCCACATGATCATATTTTTCAGCCCCCACCTTTAAACCGACCCCCCCCCCCCCCATCACCAGAGGGTTCACAGGGTTCTTCTCTACGCATAATTTTGTATTTTATTTTTTTTAATTAATTGCAGCTGTTCATGGCTCCACCCACACAGCCGCATCATCCATTCACATGTATTTGTGAATGGAGGACTACAACCCCATCTGCCACCATGGCAGAGAGACTTGTGGATATCAGTGGAGCACAAGTGTGGTGATGTCACCATACTTGTAGTCCATTGATTAATTTAATATTTTATTTGAATAATTAATAATTCATTTTTTTTAATATGGGTGCTTTTATACATTTTTGGCAAAAGTTTGAATATGTGCTTATAACCAATAACAGGCCCCTCCTGGCAATCAGAGGTGCTCATCGTGTGTGGAGATATTTCAAACACTTTTTGGAATGTGTTGACTTATGGCCTATACACACGGTACAATTATCGGCCGACAACGGTCGTACAACAGCCTGTTGTCCGATAATCCGACCGTTAGTACACACCATTCAACAGCCAATTTCCAATTATCGCCCAACAGAAGTTGGCTGAGAAGACTAGAAAACTTTTGTCTGCCAACAAGGCGTTGGCCAATTTTCGGCTCCTGTGTACAGAAGGTGGCCCAACAAAAGTTGTAAGTGCAAACACGCATGCTCGGAATTCATAAAGTGTTCAGTCGTGTAAACCTGTGTTCATAATTCACAAATCACATTTACCTGAACCTCCTCTTTATACGGTTGTAACACGTCACTGCGTTCGGCTTTGTTGGACGATTACTTGACTACCGTGAGTACGCTAGACAAAACCGCGGACAGCCAATTTGGACAAAAGTTGGACTTATGGTTGTACAATAATCGGCGCGCGTGTGTACGTGGCTTAAGTCCTGGTGGATGGGGCGAAATACATCAGGGGGGCCAGTGGAGCAGCGCTGGCTGAGGCCATTACCCACACACATTTCCTATACACATTGGAAAATATCTCTTCAATCAAATCCCATTCCAATTCCTTCACTCTATCTGCTGTATGTGAACAATGGCCGTCATTGAGCAATGATCAAGCTTATGGAGCTCACAAGAAATCTCTCATCATTGTTGGGGAAATCTAAGCCTAGCTGAGAGCCTACTCAGTAATCAGTTTATGAGATGTAAAATGCAAAGCCATGGAGATAAGATAACGCTGCATGTCATGTGAGGCTACATACATGTTTTATGTAATGAAGCTTGCTTGGTGGACCAATGCAATCACCTTTGCTAAAGAAAAAAACATTCAAATACGTATATTTCTATCATATTTGGATTTGGAATTTGCAAAGCTATGCCTGTATTTAGATTGGTAGCATATTTTGTATGTTTAATTCTATTTCTCTCATATTTGTATTTGGAATTTGCAAAGTTATGCTTGCATTTAGATTGCGTTTGATCTATATTTTGATGGTGATATGGCCGCTTGGACCTTCCCTGTCATGCAGATGTGTAAAGAACTTTATTTTGTCTGCTTTTATTCTACCAGCTTTCATTTATATATAAGGAATGATCCAACCACTTTATTGCATTGTTGTGATATTTGGAGTTTTTGGAGCTTATGTGGTGAATAATCCAGCCCCTGGTGTTTGTTAGTATAGATAGTTGTCACCTCCAAGTCGCTCAAACATTTCATTTCAGGCAATGATTTCAGAGTGCCCGTCTTTTCCTCAGTTATCGATTTGCTGTTGTTCTGGGGCCTTAAAGATATGTTTAGCCTCATGGATATAGTAATTTAATAAAGAACTGTTCCTGCTTTACCAATAATATCTAGAGCTAGGTTGGGGAAGAAAAACAAGAATCTAGCTGCATTAAAGTTTATTAAAAGTGGAACTTCCGCTTTAAGGGAAGGTAACCCCCCCCCCCCCGACATGCCACAATTGGTAAGTCCCAGCTGCACTTCCTCCTCCAGCTCGGCGGCACAGAATGGAAGTTCACCTTCCCCAGTCCCTCTCTGCGATCTTCTGGGACACGTCACAGGTCCCAAAAGATACAGATTCACAAAGTGCGTCACGGCTCGCGCATGCGCAGAAGCCGGGTGCTCACACTTGTGATGCCGGCACTGCATGGAGGAGGGGGGAGAAGAGGGAGCCTTCAAGTGGCCGCATTGCTGGAGCCAGGGACAGATAAGTGTCCAATTTTTAAAAGTCAGCAGCTACACTTTATGTAGCTGCTGACTTTTAATAAGGTGGAACTCCGCTTTAAGGAAAGCTCTTCCTTGTTACTGCTCATGAGTCTTCTTTTCCAACTGAGCTCTATGTAGTAATTTAGGCCAATTCTCAACCAGGGTTCCTCCAGAAATTGATAAAGGTTGGTCTGTGGCTCGCTGGGCTTCCTTTTAATAGTGCCTGCATGGTTCCGGAGTCTACACCAATTGGGAGATCCAACTTCATGACAC
This sequence comes from Glandirana rugosa, assembly GCA_018402905.1. NCBI lineage: Eukaryota > Metazoa > Chordata > Amphibia > Anura > Ranidae > Glandirana > Glandirana rugosa. The sequence continues at coordinate 7,684 of BLSH010241309.1, forward strand.
CAAGGGTCTTTCTAGTTGTTTGTAAAGCAGGGTATAAATGGACCGAAAAGTGTCTGGTTCTTGATGATCTGGCCGAATTTCGGTCTGCGTGTACCACTGTCTGCTCAACAGAAGTTGGTCTAATGACTGGCATCTGTCAAACAGTCATGCTGGAAAACCAGCATTTGATCAGCGCTTGCAGCCAAATGTATTGTGACATATACTGCACCTTGGTTAAGGGCGACATTTTGAACAACTGTAAGAGGGCATTCCTTCCATTGGCCACCAATGAATTGGTTTTAATAGAGGTTCCTCAAGACCTGAAAATTATTTCAAGGGTTCCATTGGGGTAAAAAGGCTGAGAGAGGCTGATATAGACAGTAATAGAAATAATATTATAGGGAGACGTAAAAAGGGTTGTGGGCCCATCTTAAAGGTGGCATTAGTTTAGTTTACCAGGCGAAACACTACCATACAAAATGCAAGTAGACCTTTACATTACTATCACTTTGAGTCCTAGGAATTGAAAAATTAATTTGATTTTGCAAGGATAATGTAAGAGTGACAGGAAAATTCTGATTTGTTGCTATGGGTTTTTTACTTTGTGAAAAGATAAATAATGCGCTGTCTAAAAATGGAAGTCAAAAACGTATGTGTCTTATATATATGCATCAATTCAATGATAATGTTGCACATGCAACACTAAGAACTAGTGCTTTAAAACAATTATCATTGGATACATAAATTAATACAAAATAAAGTGCCTTGTGCACTCCAGACTGCTTAAAGTGAATTCAAGCAAATCTAGTATCAAAAAATGAATTTAAAATAAAAAATGTTCAATAAGTGCTCCACCACTGTGTCCTAAATTAAATAAATGGCCGCATACCAGAGGCTCAGATCCACAAACGATCATATGCACATGTCAAATGTCCTGATGGAATGGATGCCGCTCCTTATGAACGTCTCACCGGGATATTGCAATGGAAGCAGGCTCTCATAGCTCATAGATGTTAGGAGTTAAAATCAAGAGAAAAACTCATAGTGCATTATCTTTTAAAAAGCCAAAGGGTTTAATAAAAATTGCACTTACAGAGTATCAATAGATTCAGAACAAACAATCGTGATATCAGCGCAGCCACCTGCAGTACGGTCTGGGCCCATTAACATCGCAATGCTAGCTCCTGTCCGACGCGTTTCCTCTTAGAAGGTGTTAACTGGGATTGGAGGCTATCGACCGACTTCATACAAGCAACTTTTCAAGCCTTTAAAGATTTAAGACTTTAACCCTTTTGCCGCCAGGTCCTGCAGCCACCGGCATTGTGTGTGAAACTTACAGGTAGCCCCCTGCCTGTCAAATGATAGCGTTCGGGCGGTGCCCCCCCACGCATGCCCCCCGCCATGCTTACCGGGCTCCGCTTGTCCATCTGCGACCCAGGACCGTCATGGTGGGTGGCAGTGGCTTCAGAGGAAGGAGAAGAGCGGATACACGTCCACTCTCCTCCCCTTCTTTGTGTGACCCGGAAAGTGACGTCTCTGACGTCACTTCTGGGTCAAGCTCTCCGTGTCTCCGGCTAGCTCAGCCGGGAAATAATGTTTTGCAATGCGATCTGCATTGCAAAACATTTAGTGGAACACAGGGGAGACAGACCCTGCATATCTCAATAAAGAGAACCTGTCACCAATAAAATCACATAGGAGAATTTTTGTCCCCTATGTGATGAAAAAAAGTTAAGTAAAAAGTTTTTTATTTTTGTTTGCAAAAAATAAGGTCACACCCAAGCACATAAAATCCCCCCCCCCAAAAAAAAATTGAGCCCAACCCCCCATATATACACACGCACGAATGTAAACGAATGCGTCGGGGGGTTCATATGCATGAAAAAGTTGATTGCGATACATATGTAACATATCCCTGTGCACGCCAGAGTGAAAGTAACAATAAGACCTCCTCCATAAGGCTACAATGATACCTATAGGGGGCTTTAGAAAATAAAGGGTACTGAAGTTTGACGCCATTTCACAGGGCGCACACAAATATGAGGTTTGGCATGTTGGGTGTCTATTTACTTGGCGCAATCTCGGCATTTATATTTTACCAAAAATTGGGTAATTTATTGCATTTGTTTACCCTAAAATTCACGTTGGTGTGTTTTTTACCGAAATGTTGCATTTCCTAGACCTTTGTGGTAAAATAATGTGACATACAACATTGGAATTACCACTATCTTATTCTCTAGGGTGTCTGCTTTCAGAAAATATATAATGTTTGGGGGTTTTGTGTAATCTTCAGGCCTAAAGTGATTTTTTAAACGTGTGAAAAAACCCCAAAAATGGCTCTGGCAACAAAGTTGTTTGTATGATGTCGTGTAAACTTCACTAGTCCTTAGTGTTGCATGTGCAACATTATCATTGAATTGTATATTTGCAAGATTGATTGTCTTACTTTATAAGGTATGTTGATGCATATATAAGACACATACGTTTTTGATTTCCATTTTTACACAGCGCATTACGTATCTTTTCACAATTATTTTGGATCTTAGCACTCCAGGGATTTTTTTTAGTGCAGCAGTCCTTATACTTTTCAGGCTGAGTGCAACCTTTAACAATAGATACTTATTGTACTTTGTGTGTAAATAAATGGATATATACAATGCATACTGTACATAATTCTGTTATCCATTGTTTGTGTGTATATAAGCAACTAATAATTTATTAAAATGCGGGGTCTGGTACAGCTGCACAACAGCGAAAGAAGGGAAAATAAATGTATCTGTTGCTAATCGCAATCCTGTGTAATTTTGTTAGTGTAGATCGTGAACCTGGATTACATAGAGATCCTAAGTAGAGAACCATTCCCCCCATATCAGTGGGTGATGCCTTGCTATATGATGTCAGGGTGCTACATTGTTCTCTTTTCTGCATAGTCACTAAAGAGTCAGGCTGCCAGGAATGCCCTTCACTGCTTCCCTCCTCATCATGACTTAGATATATGTTTCAGATGCACACCCATATCTGGTGTCAAGATCCACTTAACGTCACGTCACCAGTATCGGTGGACCAATACAGTGTCCTCGACAGGATTTGATACCTTCTCTGATGGCAGCCCTAATGGGCCGATTGACCTTTGGTAATCTCCATTCAGCAGCATAGGCTGAGTGAGGAATATGAGCACTTCTGGCAGATTAGAAAGTCAAATACTTGATTGAGTGAGTTTCCTTTCCTGTTTTTAGGCTTCTACAAGCTCAAAATCAGCACAAACATATTTTCCTTATTTATTATATACATTCTTAGTAAAGCCATAGTGAGTTTTGCACTTTCAAAAAGCATAGATGATGCTCAAAGGTTATCATTTCTTAAAAAAACACAAGTTTCTGTTTCACATTAAATGTGAGGCTCAATGAAGTGTCAATTGAGGAGAACAGGCATATTAAATATTAGTCTGTTGCAGACCTAATCTGCTAACAGAGACCAAGAGAAATCCACTTTAGGCCTCTTGCGCACAGAAGTAAAAAAAAAAAAAAATCACATTTCTTTTTTACTGACCTGAATATAGATGCAGTGTAGTCTATGGAGCAATATTTGCAGCTGTGTAAAGATGAGTAATAGAGCGCTAAGTACACGAGGAAGAATTTTATACTTACGCTGTATTTTCGTAAGGTCTTTAGGAAACGTTTTGCTGTTTATGAACAAGATCCTGAGCTTAAACAGCCGCAAGTTCTTACGTCCGTGTGCAACTGGCCTACTAGTGAATGGTCATTATGGAGGCCGCATCAGCGTGGGTATGTGGTACTCACACTGTCAGTGGTGTTGGGTACTAAGCTATTCAGAAATTTGTTACAGGTTCCGAACATCTGGATAGATGGAAAAATCTCTTAGAGCTCCTTTGCGTTCTGTACAATTGTACACAATTTCCTGCATTCTCTGTTTTTTATGAAAATCCAAATTTTCATATTCAGTGTGTTATATATAGGTCTACTGCGGAAAGAGTGTTGTTTTTTCAACTCATCACTGCCCAGTGAAGGTGTCCTGTGCAGCCTAGAAATGACATAAATTAATTCTGTGATCACTTCAGTAAACTTTTGGGTGTAATTTAAAGGTCCATAGTGTGCTGGCAATATATGCCTTAACCTTGTGTTGATACCGGTTCCTAGTCAGCAGTCTATACAGCATCCAATTATTACAAAGCCATTTCCAGGAACGTGTGCAAGGGGAATATTCTACTGGACTTGCCTTTTGGGTCAACACATGATGAAAGGCACACATCGAAATGTGCATGCAAAAACGTGTGTCACCAAGGTGGATAAGTATGGCATGCATGAACTATAATATCTCATTGCTCATTGGCTTAAAAAGTCAAATCCAATCCGATATACCCTGTCCGACTACAGTAGCTTACAATAAAGAAACCCTTTGTATATGTTTAACATACACAAACACCCTCAATTCAGGATCCATCATTACTGTTTTTTGGGTATTTTTAAGAAATCTTCATTGATCTCATTCCCAGCTGCTATACTGATTGCTCTGACTGAGTTTAGACCACTCTACATAGTCTGTAATGGAAGACTATGCAATGGAGTGGTCCCTAGCATACACAGAAATACTGGTGCTGCAAGAAGGCCTCTGGACTTCTAGGCAAACCATGCACCCAAATATGAAATGCTGTGTTGGCCAATTAGATGCTCTCATGGGTTATTGCCTTAAAGATGAATTTTAGATATGGTAATATTTACATTGGTCCAGCTCAACCTCCTCTAATCAGAGAACAGTTTGCATTCATTCAGAAAATGTAAAATGTTCTATGAATGGCACCCATGCCAAGTGGGCAACCTCCTGTGCTCAGTAAGCAGCAGGGCAGCTGAGCAGCACAGGACCTGGAAGCTAGTGTAGCCCATTGTAATAGCAGTGTCTACTTAAGTGATTTCCAGCTTCCAGGGGATCCCACCGGTATGATACATACATGTACAATGTAAAAATTGCCATACCTAGAATTAAACTTTAAGGCTAATTTTGTAATAAAATGCACTATACAGTTAAGTACTTTTAAAAACGCTGTGCAGCTTTACAATGTGGAATTTATCTAACATGAAAATCACAGTGTTTGCTGTTATGTATTGTTCTGTTATCGACCTTGTTAAAATATATAAAAAATATTGAAACAAAAATGTGGAGTGCAGTTTAAATTTCATCCCTACAGGCCCACAACCTGCCTAAAATACTGTTAATGGGAGAGATCTGCATTGTCCTCCCTGTGATCTGGGATGTCCCGTACATTGGGCGCGTTCTTAGCATCACTGGTACAAGTGTTCTCACTTTTTCATTGGGCGCATTCTTAGCATTACTGGAACAAGTGTTCTCACTTTTACATTGGACTTGCTCTTAGCATCTCTGGTACAAGTGCTCTCACTTTTTCATTGGGCACACTCTTAGCATCTCTGGTACAAGTGTTCTCACTTTTTCATTGGGCACGCTCTTAGCATTACTGGTACAAGTGTTCTCAAATTTTCATTATGCGCACTGTTAGCATCTCTGGTACAAGTGCTCTCACTTTTTCATTGGGCGCTCTAAGCATCTCTGGTACAAGTGTTCTCACTTTTTCATTGGGCACGCTCTTAGCTTCACTGGTACAAGTGTTCTCACTTTTTCATTGGGCGCGCTCTTAGCATCCCTGGTACAAGTGTTCTCACTTTATCATTGGACTTGCTCTTAGCATCCCTGGTACAAGTGTTCTCACTTTTTCATTGGGCGCACTCTTAACATCTCTGGTACAAGTGCTCTCACTTTTTTTCATTGGGCGCGCTCTTAGCATCACTGGTACAAGTGCTCTCACTTTTTCATTGGGCGCGCTCTTAGCATCTCTGGTACAAGTGCTCTCACTTTTTCATTGGGCACGCTCTTAGCATCACTGGTACAAGTGTTCTCAAATTTTCATTATGCGCACTGTTAGCATCACTGGTACAAGTGTTCTCACTTTTTCATTGGGCGCGCTCTTAGCATCCCTGGTACAAGCGTTCTCACTTTTCCATTGGACTTGCTCTTAGCATCCCTGGTACAAGTGTTCTCACTTTTTCATTGGGCGCACTCTTAACATCTCTGGTACAAGTGCTCTCACTTTTTCATTGGGCGCGCTCTTAGCATCACTGGTACAAGTGCTCTCACTTTTTC
>BLSH010241309.1:22595-76652 GCA_018402905.1 Glandirana rugosa
ATATCGACACTTGCGACGTGCAAAACAGAAACTTAAGAAAACTCCCTAAAACAACATAATTGGGAAGTACAGGTCGACGACAGGTAATTCTAACAATTTAAATAACATAAACGTGACTAAGTAAAGTGAATCTCTCGTACTAGTTTCAATAAGTGAATTGGACAGTCACCAGTATTTCAATACCGACTAGCCACATGTATACATAGAAGCGAAAGACGTTAGGGACATGTTGTCACGTCTGTCTCTCCCTCACCGTCGTACTACTCGGCTGTATTGAGGTAACGAAACGAATTACGTTTACTATAATCATCTCCTCTAACGTCTCTGTTTCAGTAGTTAGACGAACACATGACACGTAACAGGTCAGTGTCCGACCCCATTACGTTCTTGTCCGATATTTCGAATTACGCAAACATGGGGGGCTTGGGGAGCTGCTGCACACAGAATGTTTTTTTATGCATGAAGGTAAAAACCTTGAGCTTTTACAAACGCATTAAGCTTTATAGCCTGTTCTTGCATTACCCCAGCCTGTGACTGGACAATGCACAGTACACAAGCAGATTGATGACTTTGTCTCTGCAATCTCCTCTACTAATATCATTTGCATTAAGCAAAGCAATGGAGTTATGTCGGCTCATCATGCTGCCACTCCCTCTCTGTCTGCACTGTTGTACAGGGATTGCAGAAAGCGAAGATACATATGTACACCGATCAGCCATAACTTTATGACCACTGACAGGTTAAGTGAATAACTTTGATCATGCTCTCTAAGTGAAATGAATCAGTGCAAATACAATAAATTTAACAATCTTAATGGACAGCAGCTGGACATGAAGGGTTAATACAACAAAATCCCTCAAAAGAATTCAAAGACAAAACGTGCAGCGTTCACAGCTATATACATATAAGAAGATAAAGTTCAAATAAGCTTAAAGCGTTTGCATCCCCTAAAATAACATTTTTACCTACAGGTAAGCCTATAATAAGGCTTACCTGTAGGTAAAATTAATATCTCCTAAACCTGTACAGTGATATTCTCACTGCAAGCGCCGCTGACGTCAGCAGGTGCATGCGCAGCGATGTCTTGGCGAAGGCCTGGTGCATAGCGCCGGACCCTGCCGGACCCTGCCGGAAAGTTTGTTGTAAAGACGGGCTCCTGAGCATGCAAGGGAGTGACGTCTCGCGGCTCCGGCCACTCACAGCGCCGGAGCCGCGTACCCAGAAGGATCCACAGAGGGAACATGGCAGCTCCCTCCTCGGGGACCGGTCGACCTGCGGGAGCTTCGTTCTGACGGAAGTATTTCATAATGAGCTAGTATGCAGTGTTTTTTGTTTTTTTTTCTCTAAAGGGATACAACCGCTTTAAGAAGAGATCCATTTCTAGTGTCTGTAAGGTGTGCAATAAAGGTATTCAAAGTGCTTAGGTGCTTAGACTCCTCCACCAGTATCACAAACCGCTCACCTCCAGTTATGGATCCTCATAATAAGGATCACATCCACTTCTGCCTTTATTCAGGGGAAGACAAAACCCACTCAGGAATGCAATCTTTCCGAGAAAGGAGCCTAGACAATAACTGATGTCAGGATGTGACTCTCTTCCGCAATGGTCATAAGCATTATCCCCATTCATAAAACGTTAAGGAAACATATAGTGCTCTCTGTATGTAATCAACCAATTTATTATAAAAAGATAAACTCACATGCAGGGCACTATGACCTAGTGCTTGGTGATGGGGCATAAAAATCCATAAAATCATCTGTAAGTAATGTCCGTGCACAGGACTAAGCAGCACTGGCAACGGGGGACATCGCGCTCCTCCTCTCCATGCACGTCGCATTCCATACCCAGGAACTTCTTCAGGGGAAGAAGTTCCAGTCTATGGAACGCAGCGCGTTGAGTTTATCTTTTTATAATAAAAAGAAAGTCAAATTCTGACATCAGTGATTGTCTAGGCTCCTATCTGGGGCAGATTGCATTCCTGAGTGGGGTTTGTCTTCCCCTGAATAAAGGCAGAAGTGGATGTGATCCTTATTATGAGGATCCATAACTGAAGGTGAGCGGTTTGTGATACTGGTGGAGGATTCTAAGCACCTAAGCACTCTGTATACCTTTATTGCACACCTTCCATACACTAGAAACGGATCTTTTCTTAAGCTTATTTGGACTTTATCTTATATATATATAGCGGTGAGTGCTGCACATTGATCATGCAGCAGCTGAGACTTTAGTGCTAACGTCATGTCACTGCATGATATCGGTCAGCAGCGGCTCTCTATGTGTATTACAGCGGGGTTTTTCATTGATATATTGGTCTATTTGTTTGGCATGCTATTCATGTGATTCTCATGGTGAAATAAATGCTACACTATTGCCATCTTTGGTGGATCTGCTGTGAGTTTTATTTGCTTCAGCTTGGATCGGTGCTGGGAATCGGAGAGGAGAGCACTGTGGATGGATGCATAGGATACCTTGGGATGATGCCCACTGCCACACAGTGTCTGTCTGCTGATGCCCGCCGAGCAAGTGGATGGCAAGCGTTTTTAAGCTGTAGTAATTGTATTTGGGAGTGGAAAATAGAAAAAATAGAAAAGGACAGGGAAACTCTGCTAAATGGTAACACTGCTAAACGCGGCTAAATGGCATTGACCCCAATGCAAGACGCTTCGAAAATAGAAGGGGTACTGGCTTTGCAGATCATTTTGTATCACGCCCTGTATGTATGAGGCCTTAAGCCTGTACACACGATCAGAAAATCATACGGAAAATACCGCTTTAAAAGTGATTGCACGATAATCGGATTGTTAGTACAGAGCTTTTGAGAGCCGATCATGGCAGTCCATGCGATATTATCCGATCGAACATGCAAGAAAAACGTTCTTGTACGATGCCCGATCCTACGATTTTCGTTTAACCAGTACAGTTGTCATTCGAAAATGCAATACAAATACACTACAACACATCACATAACTTCGGAATTTTTTATTCTGTCGTACGAGAATTTTCGTGACTAAAGTAAACTCTTCCGATTCGATCTGAGATTAGCATGCAAAAAAATGGACGATCATTCGTCTGATAGTCTTATCGTGCATTAGGGTTGGCCTTTACTTTTAGATATGTAACCTATAAAATAATATCTAATCTATGTGACAGTATTGGCACAAAATGTAGCATTTGAAGTGAACATTGATAAGGCGTCTATGTGAGCACAGATTTCTATATCACATGTGAGCACATGTCTGTGCCTGGCTGAAGTCACATAGCAACCATTAAGAACAAGGTATAAGTGCGAGCACTGCAGCCGCTCTTACATCATCACCTTCTCCTTGGTGCTCTTCCTTGCGGCTCACACATGCGGTGACACCTGTCATTTCTGTAATTGAATTTATGTCCCCTACAACATCCAGCCTCATTGTATGCAAATAGGAAAAGTAAGTGCATACACAATGTAACGATGAGCCTTTGGTAATCACAGGGACTGTCTGCTCTTAGTGCCCTGCAAATAATTTACTGCTGAGTGACATATTGGGCAGCTTCTTGCCACATTATTAAGACAGCTTTATACTTGGATGATAAATCTGTAGCATAGTGCTTTGTGACTTTCCCTCTGCCTGGTGCTGCTGCTTCTTATAGGCAAACTATTTTCATGAACTACCTAGAAGAGAACCCAAATATAGCTATTATGAGCTTCTCGCAAAGTCCCTGCAATTGCTTTAAGTTTGTGTCTGACATAGGATAGGGGAATAAGAGGTTCTTCTCCACATTACTAATGGGAGCAGCTGCTATATGCCTGATGACGGGTAGAAGTGCTTGGCGTATGAAAGACACCTGCGACATCACTAGGCGCCTTCTTTTATTTTTTTCTGCAAAGAATGCTTTAAATGGAAACCAGAATGATTACTAAGCACTCAACGAGGCTTAATTAATATTACGCTGCAAGTCACTTGTGTGAATAGATGAACCGTAGCTCACAGATCTGAAGATGAGACCCCATAGTGTTTTGTAGCAGCACATGTGGAACAAGGCTAAAGACTCAGCAGATAAATCCAAACAGAAAAATTAACAAAGGGAAAGATCTTCATTTTGGGGCATAACTATTGTGTGTTTTCCTCATACAGCTGTGCTCATAAATTTACATACCCTGGCAGAATTTATGATTTCTTGGCCATTTTTCAGAGAATATGAATAAGAACACAAAAACATTTCTTTCACCCATGGTTAGTGTTTGGCTGAAGCCATTTATTATCAATCAACTGTGTTTACTCTTTTTAAATCATAATGACAACAGAAACTACCCAAATAACCCTGATCAAAAGTTTACATACCCTGGGTGATTTTGGCCTGATGACATGCATACAAGTTGACACAAAGGGGTTTTAACCACTAGAGATCCGCGCTGTAGACGTCTTTCCATGGACGTCCGCCCCTTTACACGCCCCCTGCGCGCACTCAAAGGCGGCGGCCGCCGCACGCTGCGTGGGCGTGCCCGCGGGTCGGGCGGACTCGATGTCCGCTCCTGACCCGCGATCGCCTGCAAAGCTGTAGAACGGGGAACCGCCAATGTAAACACGGCGGTTCCCTGTTCTGTGAGAGGGGAACAAGCAGATCTACTGATCCCTGTCACTGGGATCAGTTAGATCTGTTATGTCCCTGCCAACCCCGCCCCCCCACAGTTAGAACACACCCAGGGAACATTGTTAACCCATTCACTGCCCCCTGAAGGTTAACCCCTTCACTGCCAATGACATTTATACAGTAATCAGTGGACATTTAAATTTCTGATCGCTGTATAAATGTCATTGGTCCCAAAAATGTATCAAAAATGTCCGACATGTCCCCCCCAATATCAAAGTCCCGATATAAATCACAGATCGCCGCCATTACTAGTAAAAAAAAAAAAAAATAATAAAAACGCCATAAATCAATTCCCATAGTTTGTAGACGCGATACCTTTTGCGCAAACCAATCAATAAACGCTGATTGCGATATTTTTTTTTACCAAAAATATGTAGTAGAATATATATCGGCCAAAACTGATGATTTATTTTTGGATATTTATTAGAGCAAAAAGTAAAAAATATTGTTCTTTTTTTTAAATAGTCGCTCTTGGTTTTGTTTATAGTGCAAAAAATAAAAACCGCAGAGGTGATCAAATACCACCAAAAGAAAGCTCTATTTGTGGGGAAAAAAGGACATCAATTTTATTTGGGTACAACGTCGCACGACCGCGCAATCGTAATTCAAAATGCGACAGCGCTGAAACCTGAAAATTGGTCTGGGCAGGAGGGGGTTTAAGTGCCCAGTAAGGAAGTGGTTAATGAAATGTTTTTGTGCTATCATTCATACTCTCTGAAAAATGGCCAAGAAGTCATAATAAATTCTGCCAGGGTATGTAAACTTATGAGCACAACTGTACCAAATTAGCAATGTTGGAAGACGGGTAACTATGTGGTGTCTAATCAGCTGCACCAAATCAAGTACAGTATAAAGGGCCATGCGTCAGTTTCTATAATTGTCCTACCACTTGCGCCAGAATAATGAAGCACAAGAACCAATGTTCTGATTTAAATACTGTAGTGAAGGGGGGTAGACTGTGACCTGAGGAGAGAGGATGTGTTGGACATCCAGTGTGGTGTAGCAGTGCAGGATAGAGAGAAGGAAATTTAGGATGATCCCAGAAGATGATTACATCAGATTTGCACCTACATTTTGGCATATGCTTTAATCTGATGCACTACCCAGCCACCATCTTGCAACAAATAAACAAATTGCCATAGGCAACTTTTATTGTGCCACAGGAAGCACTGAATTAGCAGACATGAAGAAATTCAAGTTTTTTGGCATGTGCCAGTCTTTGTTAAAGGACAAGTATGGGTTAGTAAAAAAAAAAAAACCCTACATGCTCACCTTCCTGCTGCAGCTTTCCCCTGCTTTTTCTAAGCCTGAGAACTGAGCAATCACATGACCACTGATTGCTTGGTTGTCGGTCTTCCTGGTGCAGAGAGCGGTGACTTTTTTTTATTTTTATCTTCCTGTTTTGGATAGATTGTGGAGGGATTACCTGTCAGTTTTTACTGCTCTCTATGCCCCCGTTAGGGAAATTTACCCTCTCTATCCAGTTTACCATTATCATTGAACGTGAAAGAAAATCCCAAATTTTGGATTGACCACAGAAAAGTAATAGAGGGGAAATCCTCCAATGGGGACATTAGTTCTGTTGACCTGGGGGGCCCCAGGGAATTCCCTTAATTTGCAGGGATTTCCTCTCACTTCCTGTTTGGCTATGGGACAGGAAGTGAAGGGAAATCTCCCCTATGGGACACAGATGGTAAAAAGTAATCTAACGGGGGTAATGACCCTCCCTTACTTTATCCAATATGAAAAAAAGTCTATAGTTTTACTTTTAAATTACAATAATAGTTAGTGGACTAATTCATTTATTATTTTCTGTTAAATATTTTTTTAATGACTGAGAATGTTTAGTTAAAGCAGACATTTTCAAAAATGTGTCTTTCACCGCAATACTCGCCTTCTACCTGGCCTTGTCCCCCCACAGGCCTTTCAGTCCATCCATTTGTGGCCAGTCTTCTTGGCGTTTCCCAAATAGTGACATAACCAAAAAACACTACAGTGCTGACACTGTGTCCATCCTGTAATAATAAAATGTCATGCACCAGGTTAAAAAAGATTATTGCACAATACTTATTCCCGGAGCTATAGGAATTAAATTGTCAATTAGTGGAAAATGACTGGCAAGGTGCTCACAAGCGGGTGAGGGGGAGAGAGAGGAGATGACAGTCCACAGTGGTTTGTAATAAGCTGGGAGCTGTGTGGTAGTCCTTGGTGGAGGAGAAAGCTGGCTGTGGAGCAAGATGAGCCTGGAGTCCATGCAGGAAGACCGGCGTCAGGCTGCCCTGTGTGGCCGTGATGGTATATCCAGAAATCAAATGTCCACTCAAAGACGATGTGTCCAGCTAGAGTGGTGAGAGGAGCTGTCAGTCCAACCGCTGTGTGAGCCAGCCGGGACAAGTTTCAGAAGCTTAACCATGCCTCCTTCATCAACCTTGAAGGGTTTCAGAAGCTTAACCGCGCCTCCTTCATCAGCCTTGAGGGGTTTCAGAAGCTTAACAGCGCCTCCTTCATCAGCCTTGAGGGGTTTCAGAAGCTTAACAGCGCCTCCTTCATCAGCCTTGAGGCATGGTTAAGCTTTGGAAACGCGCCCCGGCTGGCTCACACAGTGGTTGGACTGACAGCTCCTCTCACCACTCTAGCTGGACACATCATCTTTGGGCGGACATTTGATTTGTAGATATGCCATCACGGCCACACAGGGCAGCCTGACGCCGGTCTCCCTGCATGGACTCCAGGCTCATCTTGCTCCACAGCCAGCTTTCTCCTCCACCAAGGACTACCACACAGCTCCCAGCTTATTACAAACCACTGTGGACTGTCATCTCCTCTCTCTCCCCCTCACCCGCTTGTGAGCACCTTGCCAGTCATTTTCCACTAATTGACAATTTAATTCCTATAGCTCCAGGAATAAGTATTGTGCAATAATCTTTTTTAACCTGGTACATGACATTTTATTATTACAGGATGGACACAGTGTCAGCACTGTAGTGTTTTTTGGTTATGTCACTATTTGGGAAACGCCAAGAAGACTGGCCACAAATGGATGGACTGAAACGCCTGTGTTCATCCCTTTCCTTTTTATGTTTCCCAAATAGTGGAGATGGGCTTTAAAAAGCAGCACACAGACCAACGATATGCTATGATTTAAAGTATTCAGAGCAATGAAATGCGACTCAGATTCCGCACTTAGCAGGTTTCTCTTTGCCTTATTAGGTAAGGAAGTGGGTCTTGAAATTGCCACAAATTCAATTCAAGGAAAGCATTTGCAGAATCTTCTAGAATTTAACACTTTAGTACTGGCAACTGTATTCGATTAATTGCTAATGTTTGGGTTTTGTCCTTACTGCTAGAGATCTCTGTCATTCATCAAAGACACGTGATTTGCTGCGTGGGGAAGTCCTGAGCAGAACTGCTTTACAATGGAAAAGTTGCTAATGTAAAGTCTATACAGCCCCCTGAAGACAACTAATCAACATTACTCTTCTAATAGCTGCTAAGATCCTTTGACCAATTCTCTGTCACTGCCATATGCCAGTGCAGCAAAAGTCACTAGTGAGGGAGATTTGTTAAAACACAGAGCTATCAATCAGCTGGCTCATGAACAATGTATTATGCTATAAAAAAACAAGCTAGAAGGCACATTTGAGCCTGACTATTTTGAATACTTTTTTTTTTGGTACACTTGTAAACCTACTTCCTTTCCCAAGACCCCCACAAATAACTTTAAAAATGTAGACTATGCCCTGTCAAGGGCAACAAACTCCTTAGTCTGTCCTTGCAGGGAGCTTCTGAACCCAGACGCTTGCAGTATGCCCATCTTGACCTGGAAAAGACACCAAAGGCTGCCTACCGTGCATCTCACAATGCAATGCGTAACCTCTTCAACTTTACAAAAATTGAGCCTCCCTCACAATTTTTAGTTTAAAGAATTTTTATTAGCATTTTACAAATACAGAAGCAAACAAAAACTGAAGGTAAGGGAAGGCCTTACCCCAAGATCATACATACATACATACACAAAAAAAGCTGTATGGACAGCTGCATGATTAACAGTACTACCATTCCGCCTATCTAGGGCGATGCCACCAGATCATCCCCGGACCCATCGCCCGACACCCCACTTGGGAACAAACTGTTCCCAGGCAAGGATCAGGGCCGAGCCGAGAAGTCTGACCATCGAGTTGGCCTTGATATGACATTTACACCGAAGCGTACTCTTGGGATCGGCTGACCTCTTAACATCATTGGTTTGTGACCATACATTGAAAGCAACCTAGTTATAACCTAGAAACAAGAAAAGAAGAAGAAACGATGAAGGAGGAGAGAGAAAGAAGAAGGAAGCTAGGTGGTTTAAAGGAGGGAGAGCAAACCGGCACCAGGGAGATGTTCTCCCTCACAATTTTATGTAGAGTTGGAGAGCATGCATTTCCATCTTTTGGCATACTACAGGTGGCCTAAGATTATGGGGCTTCTTGGGCACTTACAGGCACTAACAAACTGAGCAGCACCTGGTTTGCTTTTCAGAGATCAATTTTGTGGGGCTAGGGTTGACAGGCTTGTTTAAAGTGGTTCTAAAGGCTGAAGGATTTTTACCTTCATACATGTGTATGTAAAGCCCTGCGTAAATTGATGGGGCTAAGTACCTGTAATGAGTGAATGAATGAGTAAATGAAGATAAACAACCTTCAGTATGCATCTCCCCCATCAGCCCCCCTGATACTTACCTGAGCCCAATCTCGAGATGCAGCAGCGGGAGCTGTTGGCTGAGTCGCGATCTCTGTGTCTTATGGGCTTGAGCAGGTATGAGTACGCCCATAGCAATCGGCTTGCTATGGGGGCATTCCGTAGGGGACTTGAGAAGAGGAGTATCGGGGCTGCTCTGTGCAAAACCATTACACAGACCAGGTAAGTAATGACATGTTTATTTGTTTTTTTAAAATAACTTTTGCAAACACTTTAAATCCTACATTATATCAGATACAGGACAACATACAGTATGTCACTAGGGCTTCACATTACAGATTTTGTGATTAAATAAATAATTTCTTACATTATGTATGAGGTTGAACTCAATGGATACAGGTAGTTATGTAACCAAAATAATTAGGACATTTCCCTGGTGTGTTATATAAATTTTGACTTTGACTTTATATTATTTTAAGCAAACCCGTGATTTGACCTCGGAGGACATAGTAAGACCCCTTTCACACAAAGACGTTTTTCAGGCGCTTTTGCGCTAAAAATAGCGACTGAAAAACTCCCCCCAATACACCCCAGTCTGAAAGCCTGAGTGCTTTCACACTGGGGCGGTGCACTTGCGGGACGGTAAAAAAAGTCCTGCAAGCCGCATCTTTGCAGCGGTGTGGGAGCGGTGTATTCACCGCTCCTATACCGCCCCTGCCTATTGGAAACAATGGGGCAGCGCTCCCGAAGCGCAGAACACCACTTCGGTAGAACCGTTAACTGGCACTTTTAACCGCTGTTTAACCCCCTGTGGGGGGGTTAAAAGCGCACTGCTGCCGCCCAAATAGAGGCGCCATAGCGCCGCTATAACGAGCGGTAAAGCGCCGCAAATTAGCTGTGTTTTACCGCTAACGCTCGGGCGGCCCCAGTGCGAAAGGGGTCTAAGAGATTTTCTTTAATTCAGCCCCTCCCGCTCAGCAACACAATAGTCGGTGCTCCTTGGGGGGCCACAAGAAGCCATAAATTGCATTACTAAGAATACCTGCACTGCCCACTCATATGGCTTAGGCACTGATGTTCACAAACACCACATTACCAGCCAGGTGGTGCTTGGGTTGAACTTCTTATCTATATTCTTATCACACACATTCCTGGCAAACAAGGCTCTTACAAGTGTGGGTGCTGCAGCGATTACCAGCTGGATCCTGGAAATGTCATACAAGTGTACATATTGGCCAGCACACCATGGATTACCATCCAAAGGTTTATTTAGGGTCCCGTGCTGCTCCAAAGCTGCACTTCTCTGTGATGTGATCTCTCTACAATAAATAAATCTTTGGACGATGATCCATGGTGTGCTGGCGAATATGTACACCTGGGTTGAACTTCTGGCATTAGTGATGGCAAGTAACCAAAGAGCCCTAAAATCCAAAGAAGCCTGTAATATGCCACTTGGAAAAAAATGGCACACCCTTAATGTCTCCCACACTTTTGTAGAGTGCCTCTAAACCAATTGTTGAGGGCACGCATTGCATTGTGAGATGCATATAAGGCAGCCTTCAGTGTCTTTTTCCAGGTCTTCATGGGTATATTGCAGTTGTCTTGGATTTCAGAGGCTTTAAGTGGTGGAAGTGCTACAGTCCTTCCTGGGTGGAAAAAAAACCCTGAATTCCTTGACAGACAAGCCAATCTTCCTGTATACATCACACGGCTTGGTCTAGCTTTAGTTACTTTGATTTCTGGCCACATATGAAGCTACTATGACAGTATGACAATGGCAACACATATGCACTGTGAACTTTTAAAAATGTATTCCATATTGAAGATCTGAAATTGGCGTTGTGAAACTGGCAGTGATTGACAAAGCCCTTCCTGCATGATGTGACAGATCTCCATGTGGTCCTAAACTGCTCATGGGGGAATTTACTGCCAGATGTGTCTTATTCTTCTGAGATAATTGCCTCATTCACTGTGGACAGACAGAACTAAAAATACATACAATACAATGTTCATCCTGAGCCTGATCATCAAGCCTTTTACTTATGTCTGATCTGTTCACTGGCTTATAGGGGGAATGAAAATATTCCCTTTGATGTGTGCCAAATGACTGGTGATGTATTATAATTCTGAAATCCATCAGTGATGTAGAAATTCTTCCTTTTTATAATTGGATTGGTATTGCCATGCTTTCTTCTCTGAAGGATACAGCAGTTAATAATATGCTAAGACATCCCAATATCAATTAGAAATACATATGTACCCATAGCAAAAATATAGAAATATGATAAATGAATACAACACAATTGTGATCTGTCTCCTCCTATTAAATATATATTTCTGTGACAAAGACACGTTTTAATGAAACCATGAACATCGACTCTGGCATACCTCCATGCACTCCGATAATGTTCTTCAATAGTTATGTTATACATTTATGTTATCAGCTATTATCTCTGTAGCCTATGTTTTTCTGAGTACAATGGTGCCTGACATCCAATGGATCCTAACAGGTTAGAAACTGCTTAGATATTTCAAAACAACCAAAGGAAAAAAAATATCAACTGCGTCTGTTTCTTAGCATAATCATAGGGTGTACAGCAATTTTTCCAAGCTACATATGCGTAACAATGAAAAACAATGTTTACATAAAATTCCTTGATTATAGTAACGTTTCATTAGGTCAGAATCAGTGAAATGCTGAAATGGAAATGGTAAGACTTTGTTTTCTGGTTACTTTGATACTATATTATAACTGATATGTCTTTTCTTTAGCCACTTTCAGACCGCACGCCCGCAATGTACTGCAAAAAGCCTGTGCAGGCAAAGTAACATACTGGTACTGGTTTAGGGCCCCCCAGCTGACACCCACTGTGATTGTACAAACCGGGTGTCTATCAGCAAGTACCAGCCTATGATTCATGGCTGGGACCATCTGGCTGTGTCCAATCACAGCCCAGAGCCAATCAACACAGGGCTCTGTACAGAGGGAACAGTCTCTGTTTCTTATCCCTGCTTTGCAGGAAGTGGTTAAGGAAGAGGACATATGGATACTTAAGGATTTTTGTATCTCCCCTTTTATCTTTTACTTTTTTTTTTTTTTTTTTGAACTTTTTTTGTTCTATCAATGAAAATGTAATAAAAACAAGTTGAGCAATTTTGTTTGGGCACAGCGTTGCATGACTGCACAATTACCAGTTAAATGAGCGCAGTGCTAAATAGCAAAAAATGGCCTGGTCATGAAGGGGGTAAAACCTTCCGGAGCTGAGGTGGTTAGCATGCGATAATTCAGGATGACAGCACTGTTTGCATGGGCGCGTATGCATGCTTTTACTGAATAGCCACCATATTTTATGATCTAGTCCCAAAAGACCAGACAGACTCTTGTATCTTCCTATGGTTGTATGAAATTGTTATTCTCATACATTGAGTAATATACAGCATTAATATGCATTTCAAATTCTCTTGATGCTGTTTTTTCACCTTTTTGATAGCTTAAGTATAAAAATAGCTAAAAAAGCTTTCCATTATTGTTTAAAGCAAGCTTATTCTTCACTGATTGTTCTGACATTAGTAGAGATTTAAGTGAAAGCCTATCCTATAAAGCGCATTTCCTCAAGTGAATGCCAACTCCCCTTTGTATGTTAACATCTGACATTTGGCGTCCTCCTATCTGAAGATGAAAAGTGGCTACTGAGCAACGAATAGGAAAAGGACAGAGGAGAAAAGCCTTAATTATAAGTATTCCCGTGAGGGAACTATATATAGACACTAATCCATGGCCCCATCTAAACTATCAATAGGCCAATCTAGTGACTAGTATATGATTAGCAATAGCATGTACAATATTTGCCTGTAGACTATCTTGCTGGAGACCTCTAAATAGTGGTTTTGCAATCTGCTTCCATTACGTCAAGTCATCTCACAAAGACATCGGATTCATGGGGGCTGGTTTTGTTTTCCATCCTTTCAAACCTGTGGGCTGATGGAATCATGTTCTTGTTCAAGGATTGAATCCTCTAAGAGACCAGGGTTAGCTATGCTAATGGGAAACAACCCAGACAGCTGTCATTAGACAGGCAGAGAGATGCCCGGTCATCTATCAATAACCTTTTCATATGTAAAACAATGCTTAAACAGCTGAATGTATGGGCACATGTTTAGACCTATGTTGTCCTTTGTTATAGGAGCCCATAGTTGAACAATTTTGATGCTATGGTACGACCATTTCATTAAAGTCTCAGCTGGCTACCATGGAGATAGTTGCCACTTAAAAAATGATCAGAAGCCCTCTAACATTGATACTTTAATGTGAAATTAAATGGAATGGCTTCTCTGCTTATTTGAACGTGGCATTTAAAATGATCTTTTTAGATTTTATTAGATGATTGAACAAAAGTATCAAAATGAAACTGATCAGCAAACAAATGGAAAAGAACTGTAGTCTGGAATGTTGCCCTGGCTGTGGTTGTGTGCAGACTTGATAGCATTTGTATGAGTGTCCAGAATAAAGCACATTTCTGGAGCTCTATGATCTTCTCTCCAGTATTATCACTGAAAAGCAGCCACAGCTATTCTGTCTCTTCTTCTGAGTTGGATAATCATGTGCATATCATCTCGGCAGCTTGGCTCTATCTTTTGACATCTGCAAATTGAGATTTTATATTTGCATTTCTCCCATAGGGCTCCTAGCAGAAGATTTTTTTTTTTTATATTTTATATTTCAACGTACAGCATACACACAATGGGGTTTATTTACTAAAGCAGGAGACTGTAAAATCACTTCTGCATAGAAGCCAATCAGCTTCTAACCTTGGACCTTCAGTCATTTTTTCATCTTCCCATCTATTAAATCTTCTGCCCTTGTTGTTTTATCTTTGGATAGTAAAACGTTTTTTTTTTTTCTGCCAGTAAATACCTTATACAGCCCACTTCCTGTTTCTTGTCTGGTCATTAGCCTAGGCTTATGACATCATGCACAGCTCTCTCTCACTCTCACTCTTGTAAAAGTTTGTCAGAAAGAGAGGGGGGAGAGTCCTAAGAGGGCCAATGAGAGCTGCAGAGCTGGAGATGTGCCTCTGTGTGTCTGTGTAAATCCAGGAAGTGAACAGGCAGCCAGAGGCGGCTCTAGGCTTTGTGAGGCTTTAGGCATAACTTAGACATGAGGCCCCACTCACGCCCATAATGGAAAAAATAATTCAAGCGATAAAAATGAATTGTATAAATTGCATATATTAGAGTACTGGTTTCAGTGTCCTCTATTTCAATTCTGGTGTCAGTGTTGGCATGCTCTCAGTGCTGGTCTCAGTGTGCTCTCAGTACTAGTGTTGGGGCACTCTATCTCAGTGCAGTGTGTCTCAGTGCTGGGGTCAGTGTGCTCTATCTGAGTGCTGGTGTCAGTGTACACCCTCTTACTGCTGGTGTCAGTGTACACCCTTAGTGCTGGTGTCAGTGTACACCCTCTTAGTGCTTGTGTCAGTGTACACCCTCTTAGTGCTGGTGTCAGTGTACACCCTCTTAGCGCTGGTGTCAGTGTACACCCTCTTAGTGCTGGTGTCAGTGTACATCCTCTTAGTGCTGGTGTCAGTGTACACCCTCTTAGCGCTGGTGTCAGTGTACACCCTCTTAGCGCTGGTGTCAGTGTACACCCTCTTAGTGCTGGTGTCAGTGTACATCCTCTTAGTGCTGGTGTCAGTGTACACCCTCTTAGTGCTGGTGTCAGTGTACATCCTCTTAGTGCTGGTGTCAGTGTACACTCTTAGTGCTGGTGTCAGTGTACACCCTCTTAGTGCCGGTGTCAGTGTGCTCTCAGTACTAGCATTGGGGCACTCTATTTCAGTGCAGTGTGTCTCAGTGCTGGTGTCAGTGTACACCCTCTTAGCGCTGGTGTCAGTGTACACCCTCTTAGCACTGTGTCAGTGTACACCCTCTTAGTGCTGGTGTCAGTGTACACCCTCTTAGTGCCGGTGTCAGTGTGCTCTCAGTACTAGTGTTGGGGCACTCTATTTCAGTGTAGTGTGTCTCAGTGCTGGTGTCAGTGTACACTCTCTTAGTGCTGGTGTCAGTGTACACCCTCTTAGTGCTGGTGTCAGTGTACACCCTCTTAGTGCTGGTGTCAGTGTACACTCTCTTAGTGCTGGTGTCAGTGCATACCCTCTTAGTGCTGGTGTCAGTGTACACCCTCTTAGTGCTAGTGCCAGTGTACACCCTCTTAGTGCTGTTGTCAGTGTACCCTCTCTTACTGCTAGTGTCAGTGTACACTCTCTTAGTGCTGTTGTCAGTGTACACTCTCTTAGTGCTGGTGTAAGTGTATACTCTCTTAGTGCTGGTGTCAGTGTACACGCTCTTAGTGCTGGTGTCAGTGTACACCCTCTTAGTGCTGGCGTCAGTGTAACCCTCTTAGTGCTGGTGTCAGTGTACACCCTCTTAGTGCTGGTGTCAGTGTACACCCTCTTAGCGCTGGTGTCAGTGTACACCCTCTTAGCGCTGGTGTCAGTGTACACCCTCTTAGTGCTGGAGTCAGTGTACACCCTCATAGTGCTGGTGTCAGTGTACACCCTCTTAGTGCTGGTGTCAGTGTACACTCTCTTAGTGCTGGTGTCAGTGTACACTCTCTTAGTGCTGGTGTCAGTGTACACCCTCTTAGTTCTGGTGTCAGTGTACACCCTCTTAGCGCTGGTGTCAGTGTACACCCTCTTAGTGCTGGTGTCAGTGTACATCCTCTTAGTGCTGGTGTCAGTGTACACCCTCTTAGTGCCGGTGTCAGTGTGCTCTCAGTACTAGCATTGGGGCACTCTATTTCAGTGCAGTGTGTCTCAGTGCTGGTGTCAGTGTACACTCTCTTAGTGCTGGTGTCAGTGTACACCCTATTAGTGCTGGTGTCAGTGTACACCCTCTTAATGCTGGTGTCAGTGTACACCCTCTTAGCGCTGGTGTCAGTGTACACCCTCTTAGCGCTGTGTCAGTGTACACCCTCTTAGTTCTGGTGTCAGTGTACACCCTCTTAGTGCCGGTGTCAGTGTGCTCTCAGTACTAGTGTTGGGGCACTCTATTTCAGTGTAGTGTGTCTCAGTGCTGGTGTCAGTGTACACTCTCTTAGTGCTGGTGTCAGTGTACACCCTCTTAGTGCTGGTGTCAGTGTACACCCTCTTAGTGCTGGTGTCAGTGTACACTCTCTTAGTGCTGGTGTCAGTGCATACCCTCTTAGTGCTGGTGTCAGTGTACACCCTCTTAGTGCTAGTGCCAGTGTACACCCTCTTAGTGCTGTTGTCAGTGTACCCTCTCTTACTGCTAGTGTCAGTGTACACTCTTAGTGCTGTTGTCAGTGTACACTCTCTTAGTGCTGGTGTAAGTGTATACTCTCTTAGTGCTGGTGTCAGTGTACACGCTCTTAGTGCTGGTGTCAGTGTACACCCTCTTAGTGCTGGCGTCAGTGTAACCCTCTTAGTGCTGGTGTCAGTGTACACCCTCTTAGTGCTGGTGTCAGTGTACACTCTCTTAGTGCTGGTGTCAGTGTACACTCTCTTAGTGCTGGTGTCAGTGTACACCCTCTTAGTTCTCGTGTCAGTGTACACCCTCTTAGCGCTGGTGTCAGTGTACACCCTCTTAGTGCTGGTGTCAGTGTACACCCTCTTAGTGCTGGTGTCAGTGTACACTCTCTTAGTGCTGGTGTCAGTGTACACCCTCTTAGTTCTCGTGTCAGTGTACACCCTCTTAGCGCTGGTGTCAGTGTACACCCTCTTAGTGCTGGTGTCCGTGTACACCCTCTTAGTGCTGGTGTCAGTGTACACCCTCTTAGTGCTGGAGTCAGTGTACACCCTCATAGTGCTGGTGTCAGTGTACACCCTCTTAGCGCTGGTGTCAGTGTACACTCTCTTAGTGCTGGTGTGAGTGTACACCCTCTTAGTGCTGGTGTCAGTGTACATCCTCTTAGTGCTGGTGTCAGTGTACACTTTTAGTGCTGGTGTCAGTGTACACCCTCTTAGTGCTGGTGTCAGTGTACACCCTCTTAGTTCTGGTGTCAGTGTACATCCTCTTAGTGCTGGTGTCAGTGTACACTCTTAGTGCTGGTGTCAGTGTACACCCTCTTAGTTCTGGTGTCAGTGTACATCCTCTTAGTGCTGGTGTCAGTGTACACTCTTAGTGCTGGTGTCAGTGTACACCCTCTTAGTGCTGGTGTCAGTGTACACTCTGTTAGTGCTGGTGTCAGTGCACACCCTCTTAGTGCTTGTGTCAGTGTACACCCTGTTAGTGATGGTGTCAGTGTACACCCTCTTAGTGCTGGTGTCAGTGTACACTCTCTTAGTGCTAAAAAAGGAGAGAGGCGCTTCTAAGAGCAGACTGTGTGACAGTTTAATAGAGTTAAGAAACGGTGGTATAACAACTCACAAGACAGGCATCATGGTTGCACATGTAGTAAAAGTATCCCATGGTGGGGGACGTCAGCAGCTCGCCATCCGAAGATATGCAATAGCAAGTCCAGTAGAGTCCTTGTATACTCTGTTAGTGCTGGTGTCAGTGTACCTTCTCTTAGTGCTGGTGTCAGTTTACACTCTCTTAGTGCTGGTGTCAGTGTACCCAATCTTAGTGCTGGTGTCAGTGTACACTCTCTTAGTGCTGGTGTCATTGTACACTCTCTCAGTGCTGGTGTCAGTGTACACCCTCTTAGTGCTGGTGTCAGTGTACACTCTCATAGTGCTGATGTCAGTGCCCTCTAGCTTAGTGCTGCTGTCAGTGTCCTCTATCTCAGTGCTGGTATTGATGTTCTCTATCTCAGTGCTGGTGTCAGTGTCCTCTATGTCAGTGCTGATGTCAGTGTCCTCTATGTCAGTGCTGGTGTCAGTGCTCTGTTTCTGTTAGTGCTGTACTCACATAGAGCTCCTTGAACTCGGCCTCATAGAAGAGAAGGGGCTGTGCGAAATTTCACCACCTCGGAGGTCTCATCATCCCTGTCGGGCAGCAGTAGGTCCCCTCGGACTCCCCGGAGGTGGTAGCTTCTGGTGGGGGATAGCTTTGGAAAAAGCCGATCATGAGCAGTGCTAATGCAGAATGAAGAGCGCCTTGCCCATGGCTGAGGATCGGCACTGGACTGAGCTTGGACCTCCCGACCAACGCAGTGGAACCCTGGGTGGCCGGGGATGAGGGTGGGGTGGGGTGGAGTCAGGTCAGGGGGACCCGGGCTTTCAATCACAGGTGGGCACAATGAGACACTGGCAGAGTACTGAGCAGACCTGACTGTATACCGCAGGCCTAGGTACCACCCCCACACCCATGTACCCCCCAGGCACATGTACCCTCCAGACCAATGTACCCCCCATTCACATGTACCCCCCAGACCCATGTATCCCCCCAGGCACATGTACCACCCCCAGGCCCATGTACCCCCCAGACCCATGTAACCCCCAGGCACATGTACCACCCCAGGCACATGTACCCCCCAGACCCATGTACGCTCAAAGCACACATACCCCCCAGACCCATGTACCCCCAGGCACATGTACCACCCCCAGGCCAATGTATCCCCCATACCCATGTACCCCCAGACACATGTGCCGCCCCCATGCCAATGTACCCCCTAGACCCATGTACTCCCCCAGGCACATGTACCCCCCAGACCCATGTACTCCCCCAGGTGCATGTACCCTCAAGATCCATTTACCCCCCCAGACACATGTACCCCCCAGTCACATGTACCTCCCCAGGCACATGTACCCCTCAGGCCCATGTACAGCACACACAGCAAGGCTCTGTCCCCTCACAGCTCAGTCAGTCAGTCAGCGCATACTCAGCTCAACAATCATGCAGCTGCACACAGACAACAAGCTGGAATTGGCTTTGCCCCCTTGGAAAGGGAATGGACTCGGCGATCCTGCTGAGGTGCTAGTTGTGCCCATACACAAGATATCAGGCTCATGGGATTGTTGGGATTTGCCTGAGTGCAGGAAGAGGAGCGGAGCAGAGCGGGGGTGGGGACGCGATGGGGGAGTTCTCGGTCTCTATGTGCGTCTCTGCCGGCTGTTCCGGGGGAGTGAGTGAAGACGTGTAGGGTGTCGGCAGCCCCTGGTAGGGTGTAGTGTTACAAAGCAGAGAGGAGGAGGACTGACTGTACACTGAATGAGGCGGCACGAAGCCCCGCTGACTCCTGTACTGGGACTGATGTATGAGTATAGCGAGGGGCGCTCTTTTGTTAGGCAAACTAGGCGGAAGCGAAGCCTCTGTGAGTGCGAGGCCTTAGGCGACCGCCTAGTTTGCCTAATTAGAAAGCCGCCTCTGCAGGCAGCAGCTTCAGCTGCCCACAGTTAAAATGGCTGCAGCCAGACTTTGTGGAGGAAGATTTCTGCAGCATATTTGGCAAGTACAGAATCACAGTATATATAAAATAATATGCAAAGTGGTTGGAGGGAAGCTTCAGAATGGCAAAGATGTTTTTAATACAAATTATGTGAGCAGACTGCAGTTCCTCTTTAAGTTTGGCAATAAAACCTGGAAGCTGATAGGTTTCTATGCAGAAGTGAACCTAATTTTACACTCTCCAGCTTTAGCAAATAAACCCCAATGTGTAAAATGTGTCCAAAAGAATCAGTGGATAAACTTGTTAGTTCACATTAGTTCATAGTTAGTACAAACTAATATCTATTTTATTTTAATATGTGGGAATATCTAATTAGCTTAGGGTTGCTGTTACCAAATACTCTTGCTGACTTTGTTGACAAGACATGAAGTACAGCACTCATCACAGCCATGCCAAAGAGTTGTGGTCGTTCTACAAGTTGATGAAACATCCAGATGACGTTGGACACATTATGCAACGCTCTAGACAGCTGATCTGTCCTCGGTGATACTGTTGGTTAGTAGTGGATCTGCGGACTGTGTCTCATGATGAACATCCATGAAAAAATACAGTGACTATCTTCAGAGGGTAAATCTGAAGTTTACTCTACTTATATTTTGCCACCACCCCTCCCCCCATATGCTTTTGAAATGTTTAAGAGTGCACTTACACTGGCACTCTGAACCAGCCCCGGGCACTGTTCAGTCCTTTGGGTCAGTTTGTTGCATGCTGCAAATCATGCCTCAGATCAGTCAAGCGTACTTGGCCCGGTACCTTTTGAAAGCAGTGCGGTTCACTTGTGGTCTGCTATGGTGTGCCAAAGCACAGAACCCTCCAAAGGTGACAGTCTACTGAAGCAGGGATCACTGGTCTGGTTAACATAATAGTGTGCTTGGGAACACTTCCTTACAGTCCAGTGTGAATGCAGAGAATCAAACTCCGATGCTGTTCAGTTTAACCAATGTGATTTTCCCCCCAATGAAAATTTTCCATTTTCTTTTTTTTTTAAATCAGGTTAAAGTTTATTTCGATGTCACAGCAAAAAAAACTATTCAAAAAGAATCCAAAACATATTTAGTATACACTATAGTGTTACAGTAGTGACCCATCAGGAATACATACCATACTATACTAGACTCTATAAAGATGTAAACAGGTATTGGGCACACTCAAATTTTAGGTCAACATAGCAATGTATTTATAAATATCCTTACAGTAGTAACCTAGCCATCACCAGGTCTACCGGAGCTAGTCCCGGGTAGGCTAACCAGTTCCCCTACACTTTTTCAAATTTTAATTGACTGCCCCATGTTGGTATATCAGTTTTTTCATCCTGAGCACCGATCCCATTTGCTCTATCCACATTCGGAGTGAGGGAGGAGCGGGGGAAACCCAGTGGTGCAGAAGAAGCTTACGGGCCTGGAAAAAAAGCTTGCGTGGCTGCCTCTTTTCGCTATTTGTCTTCAATCACAGCATCCAATATACTCAAAATACATTGTTTAGACACCTGCAAGGCAGTGTTAATCGTGGAGACGACCAAGCTTCTGACATTTCCATAATAAATGTATTAAATCTGCCACACCCACTGCACAGCTACCACACATGGGATCTGGACGCAGCCCTATTGAGTGTAGCCCAGATGGAGTACGGTGGACTCTCAATAAAATGTACAACCGAGTAAGTCTCTGTGTTACCTTAAGTGAACAGATAAGTACTGCCTCTAAGGCCTCCTCCCATAATTCCCCAGGCATCTCTCCCACATCCCTCTCCCATTTTTCACATGCAGAGCTAGGGAAATTTTCTAGGTTTCCGAGAAGCATGGCGTAGCAATTGGATATAAATCCTTTTGCACAGGTTACTTGCTGTATGAAATCAAACGTTGGGGTAGGGGATAATGTTGCATCCCAAAGTGATTGTTGGGTTGCTACTGCGTGCTGCAATTGTATAATAGTAGAATAGCCTGTTAGCTGGGATGTTATATTTTACTCTTAGCTGGGAGAATGGGAGAAGCTTCCCATTATCCAAAATATGTTTGAGATGTGTAACTCCATATGCTTTCCAGAGAGATGAATGCTGTATTTTAGCATGTACCCGTCTACCTTCTGTATGTATTTCACTCTATCCCAAATTTTTTGTATAAGTCTGTAAGTCGGACATTTTTTGTTCAGTTTACAAAACAATTAAGCCTCCAAACCCCCTGCCAGAGAGGTGGCGCAAGTGTCATGCAGCAAGATTGACAGTGTGGAATCAGAGATTTCCTTTCCTGGAGGAGGCGTTTTCCCATAAGACCCCTATCAGATGTTTGAGTTGAGAGGCAATATAGTATATCCAAGGATTTGGGAGAGCGAGCCCTCCTCCATCCTTCAACTTTTGCAGCTGTTCCAGTTTAATGCGGGCGCATCCTCCCTTCCATTGTAGAGTTCTAAATATGGAGTTCACTATTCAAAAGATTTTTAGAGGGATAACTACTGGGCAATTGTGAAGGAAATAAAGTAGTTGGGGCATAAATATAATTTTAATTAAATTGGCTGTTCCCGCCACGTATAGTCATAATTCGTTCTATAATTTAACCTTGTCCCTGAATCTGTTGAGTAATGGGATAATATTTAAGTGACAGTAATCAGTAATCTGGGGTGAAATTATAATTCCTAGGTATTTAAATGTGGATACCACAGGTACAGGGCAGGATGGTAATAAAGGAGTGTCCTCTTTATCTAGCGGCAGTAGCGCAGATTTGGACCAGTTGATCATTAGCCCTGAAAATCTACCAAACTATAAAATGACCTCCATAGTATTGTGTAAAGAAATATCAGTATCTCCCATTAACAAGATCATATTGTTTGCGTAAAGAAGAAGTTTCTCATGCAGTTGTCCATATTTAAACCCCGTTATTCCCTGATGGGCTCTAATCTGTTCCGCCAGTGGTTCTATTGCCATGGCAAAGAGGAGTGGCGATAATGGACATCCTTGTTGGGTGCCTCGTCCAAGTTCAAAAGGCGCAGAGACCTTGCCACCTTCTCTAATTGTAGCTTGTGGTCTGTCATATAAGAGCTGGACCCACAATACAAATTTAGCCCCAAATCCAAATTTTTCCAACCCTGCCCAGAGGTATCCCCTCTCCACACTGTCATAAGCTTTGTTCGTGTCTAGCAATAACAAAGCTCTGGTACCTGTGTTGTCAGCCTGGGATTGCATGTTCACAAACAACTTCCTAAGATTAATCGCTGTGGACTTATTGGGCATAAAGCCTGCTTGATCAAGATGAATTGTATCTGCTATAACTGTATTCAGTCTTCTGGCCAATACCTTGGCCAGAATTTGGATATCTGTTTGGAGGAGTGAAATGGGTTTGTATGAGGAAGGTTCAGTTGTCGCTTTACACGGTTTCAGCAGTAGAATGATGCAGGCCCTAGACATCGACTCAGGAAGTCTCTGCTCTGCTTAGGTAGAAGTAATTCAGCATCATTTTGATAGACCTCCATAGGGATTCCGTCATCCCCTGGGGCTTTGGAGTGTGGGAATGCTCAACCACGTCCTGAAGTTCCTACAGCGTGAAAGGGGCATCCAAACATTGCCTCTGGGTAGCCAAAAGGGATGGCAAGGAAATAGATGATAAGTAATCATACAATTCCTCCTGAGTATAAGGCACCCTGGAGACGTATAGATCAGTATAGAAACGCACCAGTTCATCCATGACAGCCTCTGGTGTGTTAACCATACGACTATCCGACAATTCTATAGCTCCTATGGCTGGGAGCTGAGGGGCGGACATGAACTATTTTTGCTAGTAGGCATCCGGTTTGCTCCCCCGCCTCGTAAAAAGTAACCTTGGAAAAGAATGGTTTTTCCTCTGCCTTAGAGCTAACCACTTTATCCAGTGTGTCTTGCACCATAAGCCAAGAGGTTTTAGTTCTGATGGGTCAGCCAAATACTCTCTCTCTAGTCTGCTAACCAGATCAGTGAGTTGTGTTTCATGGGCCCTTAACTCGTTTTGATCTTAGTGATGGCTGAAATGAAAATTCATCTTAAGTGGCATTTAAAGGCATCCCACATTATGAGTTTATCATCATATTGAGTATTGTCGATAAAAAAGTGCTCTATTTGTCTCGTGAATGTCCGCTGGGAATAATTGCAGCCAGAAAGCGTTCAGCCGCCACAGAGCCGGTGCCAAGGTGTTTCGGGGCCGTGCCATAATCCATGTCAACAATGGAGAGTGGTCAGAAATCCCTCTTATACGATATTGAACTTTTACTACTAAGGACAGGGCCGCTGCATTCCCAACGCACAAATCAATGCACGACAAAGATGTATGGGTTTTGGAGAAACAAGAAAATTGAGTAATTCCCGGGTGCTTTATCCTCCACATATCTATCCATCCCATGTCATTAAGAAATCTAGTTGGCAAAGTCCCCCTTTCCACATTAAAGTGAGAGCTGAGGGGATGTTTATCCACTCTAGGGTCCAGTACTCCATTAAAGTCTCCCAGGATGCACAGAGGGAGATTAGGGCTGAAAAGAATGAAGGCCACAAGCTCCCTCAGAAAAGCCACTGAGAATGGAGGAGGAATATACACCATTGCTAAAACACATTCTATGTCGTAAATCTTACAGTGCAAAAATATAAAACAGCCTTCTCCATCAATCAATGCATATATCCCCTGAAAGGACAAGGCTTTGTGTACCAATACACTCACCCCCCTGGAGTATGAGGAGTGGGTGGAGTGGTAAGCATGAGTATTTTAAGCATCCTATTGAGTCCTTTACCAAATGCGTCTCTTGTAAGCCTACAATAGCCGGGTGGTATTTTCGCAAGTAAGTATTTGCCATCGTTCTCTTAAGGGGTGTGCCCAGGCCCCGAACACTCCAGTAGACAATAGGGATTTCAGCCATATTGAAAGTGAAACATGTGCATGGGACAGAAAGGAAAACTGTTCATACAAGAATTATCCATATTCATGGTCAATAAACTATGTGATACGTTCCTATAGTACCAGGTACGGGTACGTAGGTATGTGTTCCCGCTGTGACATCCTTGTAAATATTCAAATAGAAAAACAATGTTCAAACTTGCAGAGCACAACAGTGCCCACCAACTTGCAAACTCAGCAATAACCACCCAGTCTTGGTTATACAAAATCATAAACAAACTTTGTGATTCATCCAGCATTATGAGCAGGTTATGCCCACTCCCAGTCCCTGGGTACTGCACTGTTCAGTGTAGATCGGTTCCCTTTGCATAACGTATCCAAAGCTCAAAAGTATAAGGAGTATATCCTTTGTTTCCCATGAATAACGTGTCCCTGGCTAGGGTATGTTTTGAAAAATAAAGTAATATGTATTAACTCAGTGTCTCACCAAATTAAGATTTCCCAGTTGTAATCCATATAAATTAGGCTTTGGCGTCCTCTGGAGGTCGGTGTCGCAGAGATGGCTCATGCACAGGAAGCCAATCCGTCGCATCAGTTGCAGTGTTGAAGAAGTGGGTGCAATTTATTAGCTGTAACTCGTAATCAAGCTGGATAGAGCATTGCATAGGGCAGCCCAATTCTCCGCAGCCTCTACTTGACATCAAAGAATTTGGCCGCTGGCGTTGCACCTCAGCTGAAAAGTCATGGTAGAATGACACTTTTGCACCGTCGTATTGTATATTTGGTCTCTCTCTTGCCAAGCACAGCACTTTCTCCCTGTCACGGTAGTGAAGAAGCTGGGCCAGTATTGGTCTGGATGCATTGCCCGGCTGGGCTCTAGTGGGAACTCTGTGAGCTCTTTCAATGGCGAATAATGGCATGAAGGCATCTTTCCCGAAAATTTCCAGCAACCAGGATTCGATGAATTCTGTCGGGTCCCTGACTTCCAGCAAGTGTTTTTTTCTGATGCCGGGGGTGGGGAGTGGCAGCGCTATGAGGGCGGCACTGTGAATGCGGGTAAGTATTGTAGTAGGATGGGTGGGTCTGGGGAGGAGCAGAGCTGACAGGCGGAGCGGAGCCGCTGGTAGGAAGTGTCCCCTGTGTGACTCTCTCCTCCCTCCCGCTGGGTGCAGGTCTATCGAGCCATCTCCCTGCAGCAGGAACCTGCAGCTCTGAGTGGGTTTAGCAGTGGCCCAAGCCGGTTACCACCTCGCAGAGGATACCCCGGGCACTCCGGTTCCCCCCTGGATGGGCTGCACATCACACATTGGTGTCTAACCAGTGCAGCCTTACCAGTGCCCAAACAGTGCAGCCTTACCAGTGCCCCATCAGTGCAGCCTTAACAGTATCCCATCTGTGCAGCCGCAGGCTTACCAGTGCCCCATCAGTGCAGCCTTACCAGTGTCCCATCAGTGCAGCCTTACCAGTGTCCCATCAGTGCAGCCTTACCAGTGTCCCATCAGTGCAGCCTTACCAGTGTCCCATCAGTGCAGCCCTACCAGTGCCCCATCAGTGCAGCCCTACCAATGCCCCATCAGTGCAGCCTCAGCAGTGTCCCATCAATGCAGCCTCAGCAGTGTCCCATTAGTACAGCCTCAGCAGTGCCTATCAGTGCAAGTGCAGCTTCATCAGTGTCCATCAATGCAGCATCATCACCACACATTAGTGTAGAAGAAAAATTACTTATTTGCAAAATTTTATAACAGAAATTAAAGAAAAGTTAGTTTTATTTTCAAAAATGTTGGTCTTTTTATCATGTATTTAGCAAAAAATAAAATCCCAGTGGTGATTAAATAACACCAAGAAAGCTCTATCTGTCTGAAAAAAAATGATAAAAATTTAGTTAAGGTACAGTGTTGCATGATCGCACAATTGTCATTTAAAGTGTGACAGTGGAAATTGGCCTGGGCAGGAAGGGGGTGACAGTAATCAGTAGGCAAAAAACACCTGGCTCCTAACTTTTTTAGCTGGCTCCTAGGTTCAAAGAAAATTTGTCAAGCCCTGCTGTAGTTTCATGAAACCATCACTGCACCTTACCCTAGTACACCTTTCAAGAGCCCTCAGCCTTCATGCAAGCAAAGCTGAGATCTTTGTGCAAAGGTCAAAATGTCTTGATGGGTGAATGTCAGTCTGCAGTGGGCATCTATAGGCTGTATTTGCATGGTGATTTCCTTAGGTAAAACCAACATAGGAGGATGAGCTTTCGTGATTGACAACTAAAACCCAATTATTGAAATGGGTCAGCCAGGAACAGTAAGGCTAGGGAGGAAAGGGATCATACTGGACATCCTGAAGCCAGGAAATGAGATGAGCTTTATCCAACTTGGAGCAGATTCTAGTGCATTCTGTTCCTTCTGTATTGAACTGTGTTGTAATTGTACTGTCCCCCATTATATTGTAAAGTGGTGCGCAAACTGTTGGCACTATATAAATCCCATATAATAATAATAGTGCACACTGCAAAAATCTCACAGTGTGCAGTGAAATCAGAGTAAGTATTTCCAGCACACACGAGAAGTCTGTACAACTATGCAAGGCTAAAGGTAAGGCTGTAGTTCTGCTTTAAAGGATAAGATCACCCTTTTGTAATATATTACATGTTACACCCATGTTAAGGGTGTAAAATGTTACAGATGCACCAGTTTTGACAGCGAGCGGTAGATCTTCTCCCCCTGCTCGCTGTCACAATTGAAAAAAAACATGGCCATGCGGGGCTCCACCTGCCTGGCCGCATCGTTCGCAGTGTTATGTGAATGGGAAGCTACAAGTACCAACAGCCTTGGTGGCTAATGGATTGTAGTTCGCAATGAACTACCAGGGTGCTTTTGAGTGCTCTAGTAGTTAATTGAATCTTCGTGTCATTGTGTAACTGCCGCCCGTATGAGGTACGAGCAGACCAATACACTAACAGTCTGCAAGAGCCCTGCATAGCACCCAAGCTGCTAATCTCAGGTGCAATGCTTTGCAAAAAATGTGCATTTATTTCTTTTTTTACAAAGGTGAATTTATCATTTAATTTCACCTGAATTTACTATATTCCGAACATTTACAAAATCATGAGTTGTAATAATCCTTACTTTCTGTTCTTTAATTGGGGAAAGAAGCTGATAAAGTAGGGAGATCTAGCTTAAATATAGAAAAATAATGAAAAATGATATTAAAAGTGTAGATCAGTGATGAATTCTGGAGAGCTGGAATTACACTTTGAAATCTACAAACCCATTTTTGTTAAATAGTATCTACAGGTCTAATTCTTGATACTTTATGTAAAACACAGACAGTTTTAAGACTCTATAAGTATGCAAGCTCATTTCCACAAGCACAGAGTTCCTTTACAGGAGCAGAAGCTTGAGGCATTAAAATGCAGAGTGGAGTGCAAACATTATATGTCAACATTAGCAGCATGCTAGAGAGATGAGATATCTAGCCAGAGAGACTTGTCTAGCTTTTTTTTTTTTTAATTTGTGGAAAATGTCTCTTCTTACTTTTTTTTTTTTTTTTTTTTTTTTTATAAACATACAGTAAATAGCGCTTTAAAGGCCAGATCCCTAAAACTGATATTTATGTTCTGTGTGTTCATTGGCAAGTTTAATCAAAAACTGTTTTTTTTTTTTATTCCACCAGAGAGATATCTCCACCAGAGGTCCCAGATTTGGCATTACAAAAGCGAAACCTTTCCACAGAAGTGAAAATAATTACACTTGGGATTAAAGGGGGATGGGGATGCCACAAAATCAATAAAGCCTGTGGTACACGCTGCTAGTATTTTTTTTTCATTCAACCCAGCGGGCTGAATGAAAAAAATATGACAGCTCAGAAAGAGCCGCTGTACTATCAATCCAATGTTAGTACAGCAATCTCCCCTGCTGTTCTGTTGTGTTCTAACACATCCCCCCCCCCCCAAAAAAAAAGTAGACTACAGTCAGTGCTCTCATGCAATTGGTCATGCCCCTTCGACAGAAGCCAGCCAAACGGCCAGCTTCTGTCGGGCAAGCTGCAGTATGCAATGGACCGAATGTCGGAAGGTTTCTATCAAACTGGACAGGCCGCCCCACATTCGGCCCGTGTGTATGGGGCTTAAGTATTCAAGATGGTATTCAGAATGTAATAATATTGAGATGACTATCCCAATGCACATTATATTGTGTAAATCTTATTAATGACACAGTTGGCATCATCATAATAATCAAAGCCATATTTTGTTTTTATATAACTTGTAAAACTTGAATTTCCCTTATTGTTGGGGAAAAAATTTTTTAATTTTCATTCAAATAAAATTACACTTGGGGCCCAGAACAGTTGTCCCTGAATAAAGGAATACTGACATGTAGTGCTTAAAAACGATGGAAGGTTGAGGTCCCTGAATAATTGCACAGTGAGAGTGTATTCTCCTAATTCACTGACAGCTCCTCAAATAAAGAACAACTGAAAGATTTCCCAACTGTAGACCAGCTAGTCAGCTCAGAAAACCTCATTACACTGCTTGTACTATTCTGGATAAAGCAAAGGATTTGTTGCATTCACTTACAAATACATGTGAAGCCACAATGACATCTTAAGGCACCTCTGCAAAATGTTGGGTGCCATATAATTGCTCAGTATGGTCCCATAATAAATATATGCACTTCTGACCAATTTCTGTATTACAGTTGAAAGACCCTTGTGAAATTTGAGCAATGGTTACATTAACCACTTGACCTTTGGAAGATTTAGGCTATTTTTTGCGATACGGCGCTGCGTTATTTAACTGACAATTGTGCGGTCATGTGATGCTATGCACAAATAAAATGTATGTCCATTTTTCCCACTAATATAGCTTTCTTTTGGTGGTATTTGATCACCGTTTTGCTATAACACTCCAATAAAAAAAACTGAAAAAATTCAATATCCTAAATTTAGGCCAATATGTATTCTACTACATATTTTTGGTAAAAAAAAAATCCCGATAAGTGTATATTGTGTGGTTTGCACAAAAGTTATAGCGTCTACCAACTATGGGTTATTGGCGGCGATCAGTGACTTCTAGCAGGACTGCGATATTGCGGCAGACATTCAGACACTAACTGACACTTTTGGCAATTTTGGGGACCAGTGACACTAATACAGTGATCAGTGCTAAAAATTATACACTGTCACTGTACTAATGACACTGGCTAGGAAGGGGTTAACATCAGGGGCGATCAAAGGGTTAAGTGTGCATAAGCAGTGCTTTACTACTTTGTGGGAGGTGCTTTTGCTAGGGGAAATCATGGATCCTAGTCCCTGCTTTGCAGAGACACAGTATCTATGCCTTTCCTCCTGTCAGAACGGTGATCTGCCTTGTCTACATAGGCAGACCGCCGTTCTGTCTCTCTGCAGGTTGATCGGCGG
Organism: Glandirana rugosa; assembly: GCA_018402905.1. Taxonomy (NCBI): domain Eukaryota; kingdom Metazoa; phylum Chordata; class Amphibia; order Anura; family Ranidae; genus Glandirana; species Glandirana rugosa. The sequence goes on from BLSH010241309.1 coordinate 52,512, forward strand.
GTGCCAGCTGACATCGCCAGCACACGTGCGCGTCCCCTACCCGGAAATGTCGGATCACGTGTATATATGTGATCCAGCGCAGGGGTGCCACAGTGTAGCAGTAAAACTAATATAGGACAAACCTTAAAGTGGATGTAAACCCACCACCCACCAGTATAAACTAATGGCACAATATTAATGTATATATACATGCAATCCTCCTGCATGTACCCCTACCTTGCAAATGTCACCCTTTTCAGCTGTAGCAGCTCCACAAAACTCTGGAATCAGTGGGTAGGTCTCTTTGCTGGAGCTCTTGGGTGGAGTCGTGATGTCACAAGACTCCCCACCCACCTCTACACTCTGCTGCTCTCCTAGACCAGAGTTTTGAAAAACATCCTTTCAAAGCTTAGGAAAGTCGCCACATGACTTCAACATGTCCAATCATGCTGAGGTGTGGAGCAGCCAATCCTGGGAGAGCTGGAGAAGAAAGGAGGGGGAGCAATGTGAAGCTCTGTATGCTCATGCATGAGATAAGGAAATGAGCTATCAGTCACAACATAGGGGAGGAAACAGCACATATTTCTCTGTGTGTCTGTTTTTTTCCTGCTGAAAAAAGATAAGAGCATTGCTCAGACAGAGCTGGAGTAACTCTGTGTGGCAAGACTGGGCACAGATGGCATGACATCTTATACTCTACCAGGCAGAATTGTTAATTCAATTTTTTTTTCTGGTTTACATCCACTTTAAGTGGTTAATGAAGCTATGACTAGGCCAATGTTTATAACAAAGCTATCACACCTATCTGAACTATGCCATACACACAACTTAACCATGCATATTCTATTTATTATAACAATGCTTTATATAGTATGTGGCAAGAAAGCTTCAAAAACATACTGATTCATGCAGCTACCTATGCTGTACATAGCTCAATAGCAAAGTAATACTGCAATTACATTTTAAGAGTGAAAGCTAAAAATTAGCCTGAACACAAGCCCAGAGTCAGCTATCTCAGATGTCTAGCACTCAGCTTTTGAATGCATGCCAACTCTGGAAGTGTTAGAATGTCATTATATTATCTCCCTTTAAGTAAGATGTTGATTACAATGTGGCTTGAGTAGTATCATGAAAAAGAGCTGAGAGCCAGGGTGATTTCCATTGCTGTTGCTCATATCAGGAAAAGGAAAGGACACTGATAAAAATGCACAGTAAAAAAATATGAATTATTATTCAGTTTAAAATCAGTCTTGCAGGAATGCCCAAGGACAGAGGGGTTACACGGGTTACAAATCATGCTTCTGTGTGTGATTACTTGTCATACATTCCATGCATAAAAATGCAAAATAATGACAACAAGATCTGAGGTACATTATTGCTGTGGCTGATGTCCACAGCATACAAATGAAATGTCCATCACAAGGCAGGAGAAAAAGACACTATATAATTTGTTTCCAGATATAACACATCAACAGGACCATGTTGTGCCAGCATGCATTCTTCCACCCTGCTCTCTCCATCCTGGGCCAGGCAGAGGCATGAGCTGGCTATTTTTTCCCTCATTCCATTTATTTTTTCACTTTGGCCTATATAGCCATCTATGGTATACAGCAGGGGTAGGGAACCTGCGGCTCTCCAGCTGTTGTAGAACTACATTTCCCATCATGCTTCTGGGAGTAATTGTATCCATCAGCCTTGCAATGCTTCATGGGAAATGTAGTCCTACAACAGCTGGAGAGCCACAGGTTCCCTACCCCTGGTATACAGTCTTTGGGCACCCTGGATTTGGTATGACAACTGGTTAGGAGCCAATTTTGTAGATTATCCACCTGCTTTTGATATTGGTGTATATGTATTTATTTTCACATGGCTGTGGTTATTCATCATTGTTTGTCATCTTGATAAAGAGGATCCACCTACCCTCAAAAGCTTTGGTGTTTGTCCTTTTATGGGACTTGAGCAAAGTGAAACTTGAATTTCAAGTAAGGGTTGAGGTTATGAATAAGTGCGGAAGAGCATGAAACGCGTAAACCCTTCCTTTCCTCTGTTATATAGTTTTTATGGATGAATAATATAGGAGTGCAGCCATCAGGAGTTTCTCTTCGTGTTATTATGCATAGTCGTGAGCTGAGCTAGCACCCTTGTGAAGCAGTGTAAGAGGCTGTGAGTAGCGGACCAACCTGCAGTGTTGTTCCTTTCTTTCATTTAATTTCAAGTTGGTGTGCTGGGTTTTCCTGCAGTTAAGTTTTTTGTTTTCTGTCTGTGTGTCTACCTACCATACTTCCCCTTGTGACAATTGTGATGCAGAATGTATAATTTTACAGCTGACGTCAAAGCAGGAATTGAGTGGCCATCTTTCAGTGGAGACATTGGCTCCATTGACAATTGATTGGACTTAACTCTCATTTTGTAAAGATTTTCTCTTGCTGTTTTGTGTCCAGGACAGAAAGTGAAGGGAAATCTATTCAAAGGGACACAGGGAAATGAAAACTACTTTCATCATTACCTACAATATTATTTTTATATACAGTATCTTACAAAAGTGAGTACACCCCTCACATTTATATAAACATTTTATTCTATCTTTTCATGTGACAACACTGAAGAAATGACACAATGATACAATGTGAAGTAGTGAGTGTACAGCTTGTATAACAGTGTAAATTTACTGTCCCCTCAAAATAACTCAACACGCAGCAATTAATGTCTAAACTGCTGGCAACAGTGAGTATACCCCTAAGTGAAAATGTCTAAATTGGGCCCATTTAGCCATTTTCCCTCCACGGTGTCATGTCACTCGTTAGTGTTACAAGGTCTCAGGTGTGAATGGGGAGCAGGTGTGTTAAATTTGGTGTTATCGCTCTCACTCTCTAATACTGGTCACTGGAAGTTCAACATGGCACCTCAGGGCAAAGAACTCTTGGAGGATCTGAAAAAAAGAATTGTTCCTCTACATAAAGATGGCCTAGGCTATAAGAAGATTGCCAAGACCCTGAAACTGAGCTGCAGCACAGTGGCCAAGACCATACAGCGGTTTAACAGGACAGGTTCCACTCAGAACAGGCCTCACCATGGTCGACCACAGAAGTTGAGTGCACGTGCTCAGCGTCATATCCTGAGGTTGTCTTTGAGAAATAGATGTATAAGTGCTGCCAGCATTGCTGCAGAGGTTGAAGGGGTGGGGTGTCAGCCTATCAGTGCTCAGACCACACTACATCAAATTGTTCTGCATGGCTGTCATCTCAGAAGGAAGCCTCTTCTAAAGATGATGCAGAAGAAAGCCCGCAAACAGTTTGCTGAAGATAAGCAGACTAAGGACATGAATTACTGGAACCATGTCCTGTGGTCTGATGAGACCAAGATAAAAGTTTTTATTCAGATGGTATCAATTGTTTGTGGCGGCAACCAGATGAGGCATAAAAAGACAAGTGTGTCTTGCCTACAGTCAAGCAGTGTCATGGTCTGGGGCTGCATGACTGCTGCCAGCACTGGGGAGCTACAGTTCATTGAGGGAACCATGAATGCCAACATGTACTGTGACATACTGAAGCAGAGCATGATCCCTTCCCTTCGGAGACTGGGCCACAGGGCAGTATTCCAACATGATAATGACCACAAACACACCTCTAAGATGACCACTGCCCTGCTAAAGAAGCTGAGGGTAAAGGTGATGGACTGGCCAAGCATGTCTCCAGACCTACAGTAAACCCTATTGAGCATCTGTGGGGCATCCTGAAATGGAAGGTGCAGGAATGCAAGGTCTCTAACATCCACCAGCTCCGTGATGTCGTCATGGAGGAGTTGGAGAGGACTCCAGTGGCAACCTGTGAAGCTCTGGTGAACTCCATGCCCAAGAGGGTTAAGGCAGTGCTGGAAAATAATGGTGGCCACACAAAATATTGACGCTTTGGGCCCAATTTGGACATTTTCACTTAGGGGTGTACTCACTTTTGTTGCCAGCGGTTTAGACATTAATGGCTGTGTGTTGAGTTATTTTAAGGGGAATGCAAATTTACACTGTTATACAAGCTGTACACTCACTACTTTGTAGCAAAGTGTAATTTCTTTAGTGTTGTCACATGAGAAGATATAATAAAATATTTTTTAAAAATGTGAGGGGTGTACTCACTTTTGTGAGATAGTGTATATATAGTAAAGTTGGGGATTATTTAGCTCAAGTGTAGCGCCTGCTAGCGAGTACAGTCCACACCAATATTTCCATTTCAGGGCTTGTTGGCCCACTTTTATTAAACAAAAAGAAAATGTCCGTCCAGGATTGCCCACGCTGTGGTTTTCACTCTGAACACAAAGATTAAATATCCAGCCTCCTAGCTCACTTTAGTAAGGAAATACAGCCTCCTGGCTTACACACATTGCATTGCTGCCCAGGCCTTCCACTTTAGGAACTGGTCTGTTTCCCGCAGACCATTCCCTTTTCCATCAATATAGACAACAGCCCCTCACTGCTGTGACCCTCAGGCTTGATTTTCTGGCTTCTCCCGGTGCACACATACAGTGTCTAGCTTCTCCCTTGCAAGCCTGGACTCCTGGGGAGGGTGGAGCCCAGAAACATGGTCAGGTTTCTACAAATAGCCCAGCACACACCTGACCAGTCCGTGAGCTAGTGGATCACAAAATCAGAACCCAGGACTGGGGATTTCATCCCACCATTAGCGTTACGAAATCCCTGGGCTCCAGGTCACAAAATGGATTTTCTTAAGCAATGAGGAAACTGAAAAGCCAGTTTCCTCCCAAATAAGCAAACCCCCTTGAGCCGCTCAACCCGCCTGGTTGAGAATCCTGCGTCCTTCCCTTGGTGGGGTACCATACTACTACTATATATATAAAAGTTTTGACTTTAGATATACTTTTTGTGCTGACATACAGACAAGGATATTCAACCATTGTGCTATAACTAATACATTTTAACGATTTTCATTATCTGGATAATGGCAACCCTTTTATAAGACAGTAAAAAATATAAGACAATTACTGATTGGCTGCTATGAGATATAGTACATTCCACATTCATTTTACTTTATTAAATAAGCCTGAAATATCTTACTGTGACCTTGACGCCTAGTTAAAGAATACATATACGTGATCACTTCCAGAGTTGTGACACTGAATGGTCATCCTACATGATGTTTACATTGGCATGGGCTTTTAAAGAGCTTTACTATCACATCCATTCTTGCACTTCCATGCAGCAGCCTCGAGGGGGAATGTAATGTAGTATTTCATTTTTAAAAGCTTTGAGAGAAATTGGAAGTCTGACAAAAGTGTGATCTACTGAGAACTACTTGTGATTAAGCCTAGGATGGAGAATAATGGAAATATATGTATTGTGTAAAGAAAAAAGGCTTTTGTGGATTCCTGTTTTAATTGCAGTTTCAACTATTTCATGTATTTGAAAGAAATATTCATATTTCTAAGCTAAGTGAAAAAAAAAACGCCTTATAGTTTTGTCTGGCAGGGTGTCATGGCGTACCAAAGTTAAGCAACGCCAAGTGTTAAACAGTTGACGATGCCAGGAACAGCTGATCATTGGGAGTACCAAGGCAAATGAATGGGGTTCCCACTTCATTGGAAAACTTGAAATGCCTCTTAATCATTGTGTGCATAAATCACTATCACAGATTATTTTTTTTCTGAACATCGACTGAATTGTTTGCTAACATTTTCCAGGAAGCTGGAAGGATGTTGCCGAGACGAAACCAACATTAGTGTTTAAATGGAATCCAAGCCCTGCGGAAGAATGCTTTTACTATAAGAGTATAAGTAATGACTTTATACCCAGATAAAAGAAGACTGAATCATCCGTACTATGCTGTATAGTAATTTGAAGGTTGGACTTGTATGCTGTAAAAACATGTTCCTTTTTTATACCTCATTTAAAGGGAGCATAGCCAAATAATTCCTGCTGAAATTTTGAAAACTAAAATAATTCCTCAATTCATGATACTTGTGCACATGGGCACTTTTTTCCTGTAGTACTAGAGAATAATAGTCTACTAACCAAAGAAATGCTTTTCTCCAACTAAGGTCTATCTGAGATTGGCTGCAATCTGAAATGTCACACTACCAGCCTAGGGATCCTCTAGAACTGTCAAAATAGTAGGTTATAGAAAAAGTGGCTGTTATTGACTACCCTATAATAGGGTATCAATGGCATATTGGGTAACCATGGCTGTATTTCTGATATACTAATTGCTAATTCTGACACGTGACTTGTTAAATGATCTCTAGGTGGTAAATGAGGCCAGTATCGCAGTTATGTAGTATAAGTGCTTTGACAGCAAATATAGATTTTAATTAAGATTGAGAGTTTACCTAAGGTATAATATCTTAAAGCAGTTGTAACCGTAAAAAAAAATGATCCTGTACCTTTAAAGCATGATAAACAGCATAGTGCTTCTGCAGTGTTATTTGTCGCATTCTATGCTGTAAAATATCTGGTTGATCCTGCCTGTTCCTGTGTACCCCTAGGGGGGCTGACCACAGTAATCATGTCTGCTAATCCATGATAAAATGGTCAGTTTATGTGCCACCATCATTCCGCTGTGTTCAGCGTCTCTCTCTCTCTCTTCCTCACTGCCTGTCAGTTCTTAGTGTGTGTGAGTGTATGAGCTGATCTCCTCCCTGCCCCTCCCCTCCTGCCGCTATTCCCTGTGGCTGTAAAGTCACTGAGCACAATTACTGGTATCTCCTCTGTTATAACAAGCTATACAATACAGTGTGTGTGTGTGTTTGTTTTTTTTCACGCTGCTTTCAGTCAAAGTCAATGAGCCAATGAGGAGGGAAAGGGGACGGGGCCGGGCTGTGGCTCCATGTCTGAATGGACACAGGAAGCTGCGTCTTGGCTCAGGTGCCCCCATAGCAAGCTGCATGATATAGGGGCTCTCAACAGAAGGGAGGGACCAGGAGGGACCCGAGAAGAGGAGGATTTGGGCTGCTCTGTGCAAAACCACTGCACAGAGCAGATAAGTATGACAGGTTTGTTATTTTTAATGAAAAAAAATCAAGACTTTAGTATCACTTAAAGGTGATAGTGAATTATAATTTTACAATAGAAGTAATAAATTGTTATAAAGGGCACGTTTGTGTGACAGTGGTTAGGCAATGGGTGCTTTGAGCCTAATGTATTATATTGGCATGTCAACATTCTAAACATTTTTGTTCACCTACTTGAGTTAAGTATGCCAATTTGTGTGTTTTTTTTAATTTGCAGCACAATAAAATAATCTCTTTTCCATTTCAAAGTTTGATTAAGTGCACGTTTTCAGATGTGTCTTTCTACTGGCATATTAAGTATCCATTTCTTTAGAAGTTATAACTTATGAAAAATAATGACACTTTTTTTTTTTTGTCTTTTCTTGTAAATTGTGCCACTAGGAAGAAGTTAGAATTTGGAAAAGGAGCTATTCTATAATAATAAGCAAATAATGATTATAAAGAGAATCTCATTACTCTATGCTGGCAAATGCGACTATTTTACTGCACATCTCCACACTTGACTTATTTAATGAAGTTTCACAGATCAGTGCTGCAGTGATTGGCTTTAAGCGCTGATCAAATGCTGGTTTTCCAGCAGAACTGTTTGACAGAAGCCAATGGTTAGACCAGCTTCTGTTGAACAGTCAGCGGTGGATGCAGGCCAAGACTCTGCTGGTTTCAGCTAAACCAGCCAATTTTTAGTCCGTGTGTACTTTGCTTAAAGGGGAGCTCCACTCAAAAGTTCCGCTTTAAGGATTTGTCCATTGCTCCTCTTCAACTTTATTTTTGAGTAGAGGAGGGTTCTAACCCCTGTCAGTTTTTTGCCTTCTATGACACATGAGGCGATCCATATGGTAGTGTATACCTCCGGTCCTTATGCTGGTTTGGAAACCCTTTTAGTGATTGCTTGTCTTTATTGCAGACCTATTTTCGGAACTTCTGGGCTAAGCATATATAAGGGGTGATCTGCCTATTGAGATGTGGCACTCGTCTTGAGGACATATGCAGTAGGCGTATTGCATATTTTTGGGCCTTGGACCAGACAAGACATTTGCAACCCGTCCCTGGGGTCGGTGCCCGTGGCCTCGTGGTAGGACCTGCTTTGATCTGACCCATTTATCTACATCTGTGCACTTCTTGGCATCTCTGACTAGGTCAAAGTGAGGGGTACATGCATCTCTCTGGATCTCGCTGAATGCTATGTCCATATTTCAATTTTGTTCCAAGCTACACACATCCTCTGAACCACTGAGGACGCTAATACATGCGAAATGCGTCAGGATGCATTCTCAAGCCTTGATGTAACCTATGTTTGATCTAAAGTAGTATATATCTTTATAATTTGTCCTATTTGTATGACATTATATGAGGGAATAGAAACTCAACCTCCATGGGTGTTTTTTATGGTTTCAACATTGTGTAGAAACCCCTTGCATGTCTTTTGTGTTTTTTGTACTATTTTTGTAATAAAAACTTTTTACCCTTAATTATGTATTGACATTTATTCTGACAGGGGTTTCTCAGCACCTCTAAAGTCCCACTTTGTTTTGCATTTTTTCTTTTCTTTGTCACATTCAGGAGATTTTGCTGTTTCCTGTCCCACAGCTAAACAGGAAGTGAGAGGAAATCCCTCCAAAGTAATGGAATCTCTAGTTGTTACCAGAACTAGTAACCCCCTGTGGACGATTTCCCCCCCTTACTGTTCTGGTGACAACCCAAAATTTGAGATTTTCTCAATTCCTCAGTGATACATGGAGAAGGTTAATCTCCCTAATGGGGGCACACACTGTACAAAAAAGAAAATTTGAGTTCTAGTCCCGCTCTACTACATATAAAAAAAGTTTTTGGTAATATTTTAACATTTCATCTTTCCCCCTAACAATTAACCTTCATCTATCCTTAACATGACATCTAAACTAAATTCTTAACACTCAACCTTCTGTTCTTAACCCGTTCCCACAACACATCTCACCCACCTTCGCTATTACCCCCAAATTCTGCTGCATATTAATGTCTCCATATACTAGGAGCCTCCTGCACTGAAATCATGCAGCACTAAGATTCGGTTTCCAGAAGAAACTGCTTTTTTGGTTTTAGTTTTCTCTTAAGACAGAAATAGCTGTAGTAATTGTTAGACCCTTTCGCAGTAAAGTGCAGCTCATTTTAGCAGCGCTTTACCACTGTTTAAGTGGCACCAGCGCGTTGCTTTAACCCCAAAAAAGGGGTTAAAAACTCCCGTGTCGCAACGCTTCCAAAGCACCTTTCATGCAATTTTAATTACAATTGCAATGGGCAGGGGCGTTTTGGGAGCGCTGTATACAGTGCCCCCAACCCGCCCCAAAGATGCTGCTTGCAGGACTTTTTTTCCCATCCTGCAAGTGCACCACCCCAGTGTGAAAGCACCCATTACAGAGAATGGGAGGCAGTTTTACAGGCGCTATTTCTAGTGCAAAAAACGCTTGAAAATTGCCCCAGTGTGAAAGGGGCCTTAAACAGTACAAATCTGTGCTATAGCCGAAAGACAGCTACAGCGCGGATCTGAATTGTTGGGGGGACGTCCATGGACATGCACGCACTCACAGACACTGGTGGTGCGCTCTCTCGGCCGCCGCACACTGCGTGGGTGTACCTGTGGGTCAGGTGGATTCGATGTCTGCTCCAGACCCGCGATCCTCTGTTAGAGTGACAGAACGGGGAACCGCCAATGTAAACATGGCGGTTCCCCTCTCTGTGGGGGGGGGGGCACGACAGATCTACTGATTCCTGTGATCGGGATCAGTTAGATCTGTTATGTCACTGGCAGCCCCGCCCCCACACAGTTAGATTACATACAGGGAACGCAGTTAACCCCTTCACTGCCCCCTTAGTGTTAACCCCTTCACTGCCAATGACATTTATACAGTAATCAGTGGCATTTTAAATTTCTGATCGCTGTATAAATGTCATTGGTCCCAAAAAAGTGTCAAAAATGTCCGCTGCAATATCACAGTCCCACAGATAAAAATCGCAGATCGCTGTCATTACTAGTAAAAAAAATAATAATAATAAAAACGCCATAAATCAATTCCCATAGTTTGTAGATGCGATAAATTTTGCGCAAACCAATCAATATACGACTATTGCAATTGTCATTCAAAATTCGACAGTGCTGAGAGCCGAAAATTGGTCTGGGCAGGAGGGGGTTTTAAGTACCCAGTAAGCAAGTGGTTAAACCAAAATTTTCTAGATGGAGCAAATACTGAAAATATGAAAGAAAGAGCCAGTGAAGAAGCACTGTCCATTTTTATTCGTCCACATGTGTTCGCTAGGTGTAAATGCATTTTTACAAACAAATAAAAAAAAATCAACATTTTAAAGTAAGTTTACAATTTCGTGTTGGTCCGCATTCATAGCCTTCGTGGGCCGCAGGTTGGACACCCCTGGTTAAGAGTAAAGCAGATATACTGTAAACTCTCTTTTAACAATTTTCAAATGTAGGCTTTTAAATTCAATAGCAGGTGCCATGTCTGCTTTCCTTCAATATTTCTCTTAAAGAGGAGCTCCAGGTTTCTTCAGAAAAAATTAAATTCTGTAGCTGCTGACAATTAATAGTAGGGCACTTACCTATCCAGGGATCCAGCGGTGTCCTCCCCCAAGCTGATTTTTCAATCGGGTACTGGCGCCACCATATGGACTAAGGGAAACTGTCAGTGAAACCTTGCAGCTTCACAGCCGGTTTCCTACTGTGCTTTGTGAATGGGTCGGCTGTGGGGGAAGGAGTGGGCAGAACTTCCAGCTCAGTTTGCAGAGGCAGAATTTGGAGTGGGTACCTGTCAAAACCAGTTACTTGCTCCCCCTCCCCCCAAAAGGTGCCAAATGTGGCAGTGGGGGGGGGGGCAGACAAGCGGAGTTTCCCCTTTTGGGTGGAGCTCCGCTTTAAGTGTGCAAAGTGCCCGTAGATCATTGCCCCTGCCTGGAGTGTATCAACAGTTTTAACCACTTGCCGACCGCCCGGCGCAGCTTGATGGCAGCAAGGTAGCTCGTTATCGCGAAATGCCGTCACCTGACGGCGGCCGCGGTAACTAGTATTGTGGGCGCGCTCACTCTGTTCGGGGGAGTCAGGGAGCGGGTAGGGCAGACTCGATCGCCGCCGGCTACCCACGATGGCCCCCCCGCAGTGAGAGAAAGGAGGTCAGTGTATGTAAACACGGATCTCCGTTCTCATAGAGGGGGAAGGGCGGTGATCACAGGCTTCCTCTATATGGAAGCCGTGATCATCCCCTTTCCTCAGCCAGGCCAGCCCACATACAGTTAGAACACACCCAGGGAACACAGCTAACCCTTAGAGCGCCCCCTACAGGTTAACCCCTTCACTGCCAATGGCGTTTACACTGTAATCAGTGCATTTTTATAGCACTGATCGCTGTATAAATGCCAATGGTCCCAAAAAAGTGTCAAAATGGTCCGACATGTCTGCCCTAATATCGCAGTACCGCTAAAAATCGCAGATCACCGCCATTACTAGTAAAAAATTTAAAAAATAAAAACCCCAGAAATGAATTCTCATCATCCGTAAACGCGGCAGCTTTTGCGCAAACCAATCAAGCGCCGATTGCGATTTCTTTTTTTACCAAAAATATGAGGAAGAATATAAATCGGCCAAAACCGATGAAAAAAAATGTTTTTTTATATTTTTTTTTTTTTTAGATTTGTATTTTAGCAAAAAGTAAGAAAATTGTTTTTTTTTGCAAAATTGTCCCTCTTCTTTTGTTTATAGCGGCGATCAGAAATGACGCAAAGGTGATCTAATACCACCAAAAGAAAGCTCTATTTGTGGGAAAAAAAGGACACAAATTTTGTGTGGGTACAACGTCGCACGACCGCGCAATTGTCAGTTAAAGCGACGCAGTGCCGAATCGCAAAAAGTGCTCTGGTCCTAAAGTGGGAAATCATTCTGGGGCTGAAGTGGTTAAAGGCACTTCCTATGCCACCTTGATGTGCAGGCAGCCTTAGACTTCCAATGAACACTGGCTTTGAGGAATCAGCAGAGGGTACCTACAACCAGTATGGTTTGCTATACCCAAGCTGCAGACTTCACAAGCAAGGCTGACAATGCTTATTATTTCAGTGCAACAGCATCAGCGTTGTCAGCCCATGGGCATAGCTTGTATTTCTGGATCACCAGGGATATTTAATAATAATAGCAGTTTTACAAAGAAATAACAGGGGGCATTTTGCATATGTAGATAAGCTCTGCAAATTTATAGTTTTGATTTTCTTTACCATACACTGTAACCAGTACTATACCTGTATGTGTGTATACATGAGAAAACATGACAGCTGTGGCCATAGTGAAGAGGCTGGGTGGTTTCTAACTTGTCATAATCAGCATTGACCATTGGTCAACAAAGTACAGGGCTGTCACGAAAACCTCTTTTTCTGCACAGTCTTTAGATATAGCAGACAGGCAGAGTTCCATGCTGTGCTTTCACAATTTGCTGCAGATTTGAAAAGAAATGCCCGCAGACTAGAATTCATCCAGTCCTACATGCTGGAAACCTGGTCATAAAAGAGAAGGTGTGTGCGTGATTTAAATGGCTGTCGGGTGAGCTTGGGACATGCTGGGGAAGAAAACTGCTTTGCATTTAATGTAGACAGCCTGACACATTAGACACACAAATGTTGCTTACGGTCAAGACAGTACTCTGAATACTTCGGTTTTCTAGTATATAATTACATGTACTGAATAATTATATTCTTCAAAAGATCCTCATCCCTTTTTGACAAATGTAAAAAAATAAATAAATGGCCTAGAGACAAAACGGAAAATGACATACTAATACAGCTTAAAATTGAGTTTAATAACGTGCTACAGCTTATAGTGAATACAAATGTTAACATTTAAAGTGATCTAAAACCTGAAACGTGATGCACTGCTATATAAACCAACATATATATGTGAGATAATGTAATCTGTGCGTTAATAAAGAAATATGGGGGCAGGCGGAGAAGAGGGAGAGCAGACATTGCCAATAGGGACCCCAGAAGAGGAGGTTCGGCCCCACTCTGTGCAATACCAGTAATGTTAATAAATAAAGTCTGTCTAAAACATTATAGATCATTAACAAAGTGTAAAAGAGAATTGAGATGTATAGTAAAAAAAATGTATTTTGCACAGAATAAAGTAGTGTTTACCAAAGTTGCCCAGTACAAGTTGTTGCACATTAATGCTAGAAGGGAAAGGCCTTGTATGCCAAGTGCTTTTCACTGCCCCAAGTGTGAGTGCCTTAATAAACAGTACACAAGAGTTACTGCATAAAACAGTAGCTGTTATATAAAGGTTTTATGATCTGTACAAAGGGAAGTACGTTTTTTTTGGTGTTGGCATTTAACATCAGCATTTGTAAATTAGTACAGTAGTATATGCCCCATAGAATACAAATTGCGACTATTGTATTTAAAATGGCTACTTTGTATTCTAATTTTTCTTTTCATTAGTACTATGACTGGTTGTGTACATAATACCAGCCCCTTCTTTAACCACTTCAATACCAGGCACTTAGAACACTTCCCTACCAGACCAATTTTCAACTTTCTGCTGTTGCGCTTTGAATGACAATTGCGTGGTTGTGTACCCAAACAAAATTTTTATCATTTTGTTCCCACAAATAGAGCTTTCTTTTGGTGGCATTTGATTACCCCTGTGTTTTTTATTTTTTGCGCTACAAATAAAAATAGACCGAAAATTTTGAAAAAAAAAAAGTTTTTCTCTGTTTCTGTCACAAAACTGTAAATAAGTACATTTTCTCCTTCACTGATGGGCACTGATGAGGCTACACTGACGGGCACTGATGAGGCAGTACTGAGTGGTACTGACAGGCATTGATGATGAGGCATTTATACTCAGAAATGATGGCCACTGATAGGTGGCACCGATAACCAGCACTGACGGGCACTGATAGGTGGCACTGATATGCAGCACTGACAGGCACTGATATGCAGCACTGACGGGCACTGATAAGAGGCACTGATGGGCACTGATAGGTGGCACTGGTGGGCAGTGATAGGTGGCACTGGGGGGCACTGGTGGGAGGCAATGACAGATGCACTAATAGAGGCCCATTCCTTGGTGATCTAGGGTGGCATCTGAAGTTGGCACTGAGTGCCATCCATGTTGGGCACTGTGCCCCTTACCTGCTGGTCTAGGCTGAGCTCCCTGGTGGTCTAGGATCGGCTCCCTGGTCCTGATCGGCTCCCTGGTGGTCTTCCTGGGTGGGCTCTCCCTTGTGGTCCTGGTGGGCTCCCTGGTTATCTAGGGTGGTGATCCTAGGGGGGGCTGCGCTGATAAACACTCAGCACAGACCGCCCCTGTTAGGAGAGCAGCCAATCGGCTCTCCACTACTCACTGGGTCAGACTGACACACCGCACCACCGATCGCCGCGATGCACGCCCCCACGGGCGAGCGCCGGCATGTTATCCTGCTGGACGTCATATGACGCCCAGTCAGGATAACTGAACCATATCCCGGCCATCATTCTGCATATGGTGGTAGTGAAGTGGTTAATGTGTGTTCCCCAGTTTCAGCCTCATGCATACTGGGCATTATAACAGCTGCTGTTTTGGGCGTCAGACGTGTTTTTTTTTTTTGTTTTTGTTTTTTTAACGGCCTCTAAACTCCCCTGCATGTTATCCTATGTGTTCATGCACACATAGGCTTTTATCCTTTCAGCCAGGGTTCAGCAGAGTTTTTTTTTTTTTGAAGTAGAGGCCGCCAGTGTCCTTTACAACCAGTGATTAGCTGGTTGTTAAGGAGCGGGCCTAGGAAGCAGGTCGCCATGTCCTTAACAAAGGATAAGTCATCAGCTGTCAGCTGAATGTAAAAGAAACCCATTGCCGGCAATACAAAAATGTTAGAAAATTACAATTTTTAAAAGTTGGTGTAGGGCCTCCCCCAAAATCCATACCAGACCCCACCCCCCAAATCCATACCATAATAAATAAAAAAATAAAAAGAAATGTCCCCTGCTGTAGATCTATCATCAATCACAACGCCCACTGCGGACCCGGAGAAAAAAAAAAACTCCTGTCCTGATGAAGGCTCCCGCCATCTGACAATTCTTAAATAACTAAGGGGTGGGGCCACCCAGTGACATCACCAGGTGGAACCGCCCTCTTGTGACGTCACTGACCCAGCATGCTCACAGTACAATACAGCACTGATCACAACAAATCAGAACCCATTCTGTACTGGTCTAAGTACAGAACAGTGAATTTTGATAAGTTGCAATGAATTATTGGACTGTGTGCCTATCACTTTGCACCACACACTGCTTATTGAATTATCCTGAATATGACTGTTCTACAAACAGATGTGCTCAAATAAACTATGAAGGTAGAGAAAACTCAATGCTTGTATCATCAAAAATAGTAAAAGCCTTTGTGGTCAAAATCAAATGTCAGTGTCCTGGGTTGTCTTTTGTTTGATTATTGTATCACAATTTTTATATAAATTGGCAACAAGGAACCAATGCCCCAGTACATTATAATTGTACTTAAAGCAGAAGTAAACCCATCAATTTAATAGTTTCAAGAAACAGTTACATTCCTGGCATGTGCTGGGAATGTAACTGTCACGTAGGTTGTGCTCTCAACCAAACTGTCAAACCATCCAATAGCTGGCGTCATAACTGATCACATGTGCAGCACCATGGCAGCTGAAGATTAAACAGAGGCCAAGATGGCAGCTTCCTTGGCTGAAAACGATAGGAGGGTTTACTTCCACTTTAACATGGCCAGGGTCACATGGCCCCGAGACCATAAGGTATGTCATAGAAAGAATAACTTGAGAAGGTATATCATTAATGTTTGACCTTGCTAGGGACACCTGCAATTCTGTTTTTTAGTAAAAAGAAAAAGTGCAATAAAATAAATTATATAAAGTGGTTGTAAACCCTTTACAACCACTTTAATCTACAGGTAAGCCTATAGCAAGGGTTTACTTGTAGGTACCGTGAATATCTCCTAAACTTGCACAGTTTAGGAGATATTCACTGTATACGCTTGCACCGACATCATCGGCGCATGCGCAGTGAAGAAACACTCCGCCGTTTCTTCATTAGCACTGTGCCGTGACTGCGTTCGCGGAAGTGACATCACGCGACTCCGGCCAGTCACAGAGTCCGTGGCTCCGGAAGGAAGAGGGGCAGTCACGGATGCGGCCTCCACAGAGGACATCGCGGGCTTCGATTGCAGGTAAGTGTCACATAATGGGCTAGTATGTCATGCATACTAGCCCTTTATGCTTTTACTTTGCAGGGAACTAAAGGGGAAGTAAAACCCATCAGGGTTTACTTCCTCTTTAACATATAGTGTTATCTGTGCGAACATCCGAAACCTTTCAGTTTCCTACAATCAGAATTTTTTATATTTAGAGCATGTGACATAACCCGTCATTGGGCTGTGTCTATTCCATGTAGCAGTTCAGCATTCAGCAGGAAGGCAAGTGTTACCTATTTAAATTGTCTAACCTTTTTATGTTCTGCCTGTTGTAACCTTCAACTTCTTGATATTGCAGCCTTTCATCTGCAGACTGCAATTTATCTTCCAATCTTTCTTTCTATAAAGCAATAAATGACATACCACGTTTTCCCTTCATCTTCAAAGCTTGATCCACTTATGTACTGTTCCCTATACATCAACTGTGATCTATTCCTACACGTCTGTGTATTATGACCCTATTCATTGTCTTTCTGTCTCTGCCTACCCTGCTCTGACTAATGTGGCATATAGGTTAGTTGTTATGTACAGTAAAGGCACTTTTTTTATGAGAGCGACAATGTTGTTGTTGTAATCTTTCTATTTAGCCGTGAAATTGTAACAAGGCAGCGCAGAAGATACATTGACCTTTACTTTGTACTGTTCCCAGTATGTTTATGCAACTGACATACCAGCATGGGGAAGTGCTTACCTTTTGGCTTATTTTATAAAAGGTGAAATTGATATATCTCCATGTTTCATAAGATGTATTGATTCTGACAGTTTTTTGTCTGTATTTAAAGCTTTATTAAAATACTCATAATCACCATTTTTTTTTTTTATTTAACCACTTGAGGACCGGAAGAATTTCCCACTTTTTGCGATTCGGCACTGCACCGCTTTAACTGACAATTGCGTGGCCGTCGGTGATGTACCCAAACAAAATTTGTGTCCTTTTTTTCCCACACATAGAGCTTTCTTTTGGTGGTATTTGATCACCTCTGCGTCATTTCTGATCACTGTTATAAACAAATAAAGAGTGACAATTTTGCAAAAAAAAAACCAATATTTCTTACTTTTTGCTAAAATACAAATCCAAAAAAAAAAAAATATAAAAAAAAAAATGTATTCATCGATTTTGGAAAATGTATATTATTCCTCATATGTTTGGTAAAAAAAATCGCAATCAGCATTTATTGATTGGTTTGTGCAAAAGTTGCAGCATTTACAAACCATGAGAATTAATTTCTGGTGTTTTTACTTTTTTTTTTTTTTACTAGTAATGGTGGCGATCTGCGATTTTTATCAGGACTTTGATATCCACTGATTACTGTATAAATGGCATTGGCAGGGGAGGGGTTAACCTGCAAGGAGCGCTCTAGGGGTTAACTGTGTTCCCTAGGCGTGTTCTAACTGTATGGGGGCTGGGCTGGCAGGGGCACCAGAGATCTAACTGATCCCGATCACAGGGATCAGTAGATCTCTGACATGCCGCCTGTCAGAACAGGGAACAGCCGTGTTTACATCGGCGGTTCCCCGTTCTGGCTCTGTCACAGTCCATCGAGGGTCGCCTGACCTGAGGCCCCGCTCGCCCCCTAGACATCGTGCATGCAAGTGACGACTATAAGCGGCGATTCGTGGGACAGAGCTACGCTGTCACCGCTTATAGTCGATACGCGGTCCTGCAAGTGGTTAAAGGGGATGTAAACCCTCACATAAACCCAGTGAAGTGAATAGCCTCAGATGATACACAGAGATGAAACAAATCTCCCTACATACGTTTTACATGTATATCTGCTGTCTTCACATTTATATACTGTTTAGAAAGTGCACATTCTCTTACAATTTTCACTTCCTCATTCCCCACTAGGAGGGGATTAGTGCTGGACACTGTGAGACAGCTGATTGGAGGAAAGGCACATACCCCCTCCCCACTCATACAGAGGTTGCCTGTGAATTGTGCAGCAGTTTGCTAATCTATTTATAGCAACCTCCTCTGACACACTTCTATCTCCGGGTCTCGGAGAGCTTATCAGAAGTTGATGGCTGATAACAGAGAAACGGAGCAGGACAGAGCTACAAGAGACAATGCTTTGGAGAGAAATAAGAAAACACTACAGATATATGTGCCCAGCTCAAATTTCATGAATCGGGTTTACATCCACTTTAATGGTGTGGGACAGACATAATAAAAGGTAGCTTCACAAAGCATATGATCAGCATAAGGTAATATATTCCAGACTGTATATAGGTACATTCTGTAAAAAATAAGATCTCTGAAAACAATGATAAAGAGAGAAAAACATATACAGACATATAGCACTATTATTAATGTGGTAAGTGTACCAAGATACGTGTACACTGCTAAATGGACCATGTGAACATCGGCCTGATTTTCTAGGAGGGTTCCCTCAGACATCCACATAAAGCTACTAGTACACAAATGAAAATCCGGTGTGGGGTGTCCAACTAGAGTCTGGGCATACCAGTTTTTGAGGAGTAATTAGAAAGGAAAGAGAAATGAGGGATGAAAAATTAAGCTAAAGTTGTGAGACGAGAAAGAAGGAATAATAATAGATGATTATAAGAGAGAAAAAAAGGAGGACAAAACAAAAGAAGTGGGGGGGTTGGGGAAAGGAAGACTGGGTGAGCCCTACTGGGGAGCAGAAGCCTTGGTGCAAAGCAAGCAACGCAATTCTCCAGTATATGGCAAGAATTCTACATATTGGAGAAATTCACCAGAGAAGCAGAATAGGTCCTAGTAAAACCATCTAGTCTTATGTTCCTTGATTTGTCCCAGAGAGCAGCAGTCAGGTTGTCCATCTATTCAATGTCATTTACTCTCACAATCCATTGGGCAACTGTAGGTGCAGTGTTAAGATGGTGTTTAAAGTGGTTGTCAACTCGTGACAACCACTTTCACCTACAGGTAATCCTATAATAAGGCTTACCTGTAGGTGCCCTGCATATCTCCCAAACCTGCACGGTTCAGGAGATATGCAGTGTACTAGATGTGCCAACGTCATTTCGACACATGCCTCTGTGCCATTTCTCCACTGTGATTGTGCCGTGACTGGCGGCTCCTGCGTGTATGCGCGAGAGTGACGTCACGCGACTCCGGCCAGTCACAGAGCCGGAGATCGCGGCCTGGGAAAGAAGAGGGGCTGAAGATGGACGCTGCCAGCACAGGGGAAGGTGCTGGACATCGTAGGCTTGGTTTGCAGGTAAGTGGCACATAATGGGCTACTATGCGATGCATAGTAGCCCATTATGCATCTACTTTGCAGGGGAATACAGAGGAAGTAAACCCCATCAAGGTTTACTTCCTCTTTAAGTAGAGATTTTTGATATTGTTTACTTGATAAAGGAGTAAGGTTGAGTAGAACTGCAGCTGGATCATCACATGGAGAAATATCAGTAAATTTATGTAGAAGTTGAAGAACTGTTTGCCAGAAAGATTGAAGCCTAGGAAAAAGTATATGTAAAATGGTGCCCGGGTGGAGATTGGATTGGTTTGGGAATAGCTTTGCTAGAACAGGTGTTCGCCATATTGTTTATGAAGATGGACAAAAGACCCTGAAGTGTGTTTTTATAGTTAGCTTTTAGAGATGTATACCTTCTGCCCATTTTGTAAGCCAAACATTTGCCATTATTAATATGCTATGTCAGAGGCTTACCTTCTGGATGTCTGTGTTATGACCAGCTGCCTGGATGAAGATGGACGTCCAGTAGCCTGTAACCGGTTACTACTTTTTTGCTTATCCTATCTGCACTTCTGCCTCTGCTTCATCACCTCTGATTATTTTCTGCATCTCACTTTTTCACCACTCTGGATTGCCCTGCCCTAGTGCACTCAACAAAGACTTAGGGGTTGATTTACTAAAAGCAAATAGACTGTGCATTTGCACTCTGCAAGCACAGTTGCTCCAGGGGTAAGTAAATGAAGTAAATCTTCATTTTGCAAGAATACCCAATTACATGCAAGGAAAATTTAAAAAAACTGCATTTTTGCTTGCACGTGATTGGATGATGGGAGTCAGCAGAGCTTCTGCTCATTTACTAAGCTGTGGAGCAACTGCACTTGAAGAATACAGATGCACTTTTTTTAAAAAAAAGGTGTACCAGCAAAAAAAACAGCTATTTAAACAGTGAATATTTTAGCTATAAAAAAAGGTTTGTATAGCAGCAATCAGAAAACACATTAGTTGTGGCTGCATTCTCCTAGATTACTAGTACTAGCTAGGAGTTTAAAAAAAGCTAAGAGAATATTTGGGCTAGGAAGAGATCTCACAAGTGTTCATTCTAATTTCTCTATAGCCAGACCTTGTAATATTATCTTAACATGCATGAGACTGGACCAGTTAACCAACCATTCAAAAGTATGATTGTGTTCTGCACAAGGTGATGGAAGTTGTAATAAGTTTCTCCTTCCTGTTGGTACAGAAGGTAAAATGCCCTGTCCTGTATGCATAGGTGTGCACAGCCTTTTTCATTAGGGTGTGCACCCCAAAGCTCAAACACACATGCGTGCATGTATATATATATATATATATATATATATATATATATATATATATATATACACAGTAGTAACACACACACTCTTATTTTAAAATATAATACAACATGGATAGTGCCAGTAGGGCAGAGGTTGCTGTGAGTAGGACAGTAGATGGTGTCAGTAGAGCTTAGGACGGTGTTATTGTTAACATTTTAGCATAGTAAACACACTTTATTAAGGGGAAACTGCAATACACAGGATGATTAGGGTGGGCCCGGGCACACCTGGCACACCCTGTGCATACACCTATGCCTGTATGCCTGGTTCACACCACTGTGTTGTGGTGCTGTAAGGGCACAGTGTACTGAATAAAAGTTCTGCATGCACTACTTTTTTGTAGCACGGCATGAGGCTACTGCCTCGCACTGCTCGGCCGCCAATGTAACTTTATGAAATGTCTATGTGACAGAGCATGAGTTAGCTGGCTTATCCTAACACCCCCTTATTGCCTCTTCTAAGCAATCTGACCTATGTTCAAAAGCCAGGAAGTGCATTAATTATAGTTGGCTGCCATGGCAGCAAAATCATGCAGTAGTTTGCTTGGTTCGTGAATTGACTGGGTTTGCTGCAAACTCAAGTTAGTCCTAAACCTCATCCCTGGTGTTACTTCATTAGGTTGATGTCGGTGTGCTCTGCTACAAGTTTTAATTTGTAGTTAAAGTGGAACTCCATTTAAAAAACTGCAAACAGACAGACTCTTTAGTGCAGGTGACACATGCAATATCTTTTCTGCAATAAAATCAAATAAACCCACCTGCCTGCTAACAGTCCTCTCTACAATGTACACTGAGCTTCACATGCACAGCTCAGTTTACATTCCGGTACAGATCCTGTGTTCTGAGATGATTAAACTCTGACACATGCATGGAGGGCTGCGGATAAAGGAGTACCACCGACCCTCCTGTATGGGGCCTCAAGGCTCGAGAAGCTGACAAGAGTGGGAATTACATGGTGGGCAGGGAGGGTAATCGTTGTGGTGGGGTGGTGCATAAGGAGCATAAGGAGCAGAATTTTGCCTTTTTGCATGCAATACCGCATGATCCAGGGTGAATCCGATTGCCTCTCGGGAAATCAGGAAGGAATTTTTTCCCCTGTTATAGCAAATTGGATCACGCTTTGCTGGGGTTTTTTGCCTTCCTCTGGACCAACTGTGGGTGAAGGACTGTATATGGGATTATTTGGTTTTATATATATATATATATATATATATATAAATTAATTTTTTTTTTTTTGGTTGAACTAGATGGACTTGTGTCTTTTTTCAAAATGACTAACTATGCATGTGGCCAGAGGTGCGGGGGGCACTGGTGAGCTCTGAATTCCTCGGAAATAACTAAAGTGTTAACAGTTCCCGAGCATTTCTGAATGATTCTGAAGTTTTAGAGACTCATCAGCCCACCACACCACATGCGGTATTGCATACACCAGGCGCCCCCAGGACACATATAGTACTGTATTGAAAAGCAGTGACTGTGGAACAAATTAACTGAGTTTCCATTGTTTCCTATGGGGAAACACGCTTTGATATACGTGTGCTTTGGATTACAAGCATTCTCCTGGAACGGATTATGCTCGGAATCCAAGGTCCACTGTAGTTGCTTCGCTTTGCACCTACATAAAGTTTTATATATAAAATAAACACTGGAGCCTGCTGTAGTCTACAGACTGTTCTCTGCATATTGTTGTAGAAGACAATCCAGGATAGAAGGATAGCCATGTCACATGACTTGTTAAAAAGTCAAGTGACAAGTGTATTCCTCCCAGCACCAACCCCCCCTCCCATATATTAGAATGAATGTGACTTTGCTTGCTTCAGAGTCCCAAGGTAATTGAAGTGGAAAGACCATTTATTATAAAGCACACATCCTTTTGAAATACAGCGGTGTGGCTGCAGTTAGGCCATGCTGCTGCTTCATAAACGGGTCTCAATTTTGTTAAGCTCTGCTCCTTTAGGAAACATTTAAATCAGTTATGTCAAGGGCATCTTGGCCAACCTATATAGTTATAAGAAGCCAGTAAATAATAGATCTGACTCCTTCATATCGTAAACTGGAGTGTTTAGCTATGAATGGGATTTTTGGTTTCTGTAGTGTAGACCATTTATTTTTATGCTCTGCAATATAAAGCATCCGACTTAAAATAAAAGCTTCCTGGGGTATAATCCTAGTTGCTCTTAGTATATCTCCAGTACTCATGGGACCACGTTCAGAGCCGGAGCCCGGATTAGCAGACGTCTTATTCTACACTTCTAATGCCACGTTGCTGCCTATAGCTTGTATACTATTGTTTTCTATACATTACTGTCACTGGAAATGCTTAATGTATTTCTGATTACAGTAATATCTGCTTTGCTGATGAGAAGAAAGAGAAAATCAGATGCATGAAATGTAAAAGTACACATAGTG
This sequence comes from Glandirana rugosa, assembly GCA_018402905.1. Taxonomy (NCBI): domain Eukaryota; kingdom Metazoa; phylum Chordata; class Amphibia; order Anura; family Ranidae; genus Glandirana; species Glandirana rugosa. Next base: position 75,688 of record BLSH010241309.1, read on the forward strand.
CCGGATATGAATTAATACATAGGCGGCATATGTCTTTAACAACAGGTGCAGCGGGAAACCTAATATTATCGTTTATATTAACAAACCTCTCAAACTACCATAAGGAATTTATATTAAGAAAACAGCTGCCTCTCTGCCTGCACACTGATCCATGACCCTTGCATTATTGGTTGCCATCGCTGGAAAAAATACGGGCTCCTTCCAAATCATATTTGTCCTTTATGGTTAAAGGGACAGAAAGATTATGAGCTTATTTACTATTCTGTGCTAGCAGCACTGCCAAGAAATAAAAACGCCGCTGTCAAACCCGCTACTATATAACTTCTTACTAATTTACTTTGACTTGTTAGCTTCTATGGGGCTATGGACTCTGATGCTACAGTTTCTAACATGTGAAAGACTGGAATTACAATTCAATGGGCAGTTTCTGTACAAATGTGTTAACATGCCATGTCAAAGCCCGCTCTTTTGCTGTCAAGAGACTGCTTGCCTACAACTTACAATTTTCACACATAACACTGGGACATTTTAATGCCATGTTGACTGTATTTGGATATAGTCATGGCTTCTAAGCCCCATCACTTGGTAGTAATTGCACCGTCAAAATAGGAACATTTGAAGGTGTACTGTCGTCCCTAAAAGCTAAATCTTGTCAAGTCTAGATTAACGCGGTATTAAAACCTGCTGCAAAATAAAATGTCTGCAAGACCCCCCTCTCTCTACCCCCTCTCTTTCTCCCCTCTCTCTCCCCCCTCTCTCCCCTTCCCTCTCTCCCCTTCCCTCTCTCCCCCTCCCTCTCTCCCCCTCCCTCTCTCCCCTTTCTCTCTTCCCATCTCTCTGCCCTCTTTACCCCCCTCTCTCCCCCCTCTCTCCCCCCTCTCTCCCCTCTCTTCCCCCTCTCTCCCCCCCCTCTCTCCCCTCTCCCCCTCCCTCTCTCCCCCCATCTCTCTCTCTCTCTCTCTCTC
>BLSH010241309.1:77243-92051 GCA_018402905.1 Glandirana rugosa
ATCCATTAAATAGTGTCTCTTTCTCTCTCTCACACACACACACACACTCCCTCTCTCTATCTCTCTCACTCTCTTTCCATGGTACATCTCTCTGTCTTCCAGCCTTTCTCTCCAGGGCAGTCCCCTTAGAGCAGTGATTTGTAGTTATACTGCTGCTAGGCAATACAGAGACAGAGAGTGCATTATGGCAATGTGAAAAGGAGAAGACGGTGGAGAAAAAAGTATGATAGAAACTTGCCATGGAAGATGGCATAGTACAAATGCAATGTAGATTAATATATAACATGCCAGAGGGACCACTACAAAACTGGTGTCCGGGGCATAATTATATCTAATTACAACTCTGTCATTAAAATGTAGGTTTAAATGAAGTAACATATTTTACAGCTAATATATAGCAAATTTGCCAATGAATTCCTTTAGGAGTGATTTATAGCTACAGTATATCCCCTCCATGCCTTCCCTCTGTACATTGAGGTTGCTCTGGCAGTGCTGTAATGGTTGGAATTGCATGATTCAGCAGGGTTGTGAGGTGAGGTAACAAAAGCATTTCACTTGCTCATAATGAATGTGTACTATACATATACTGTCTCTACCACTCACCTCAGCTGGGAATGCCTGTGACAGAAGTGTGCGCAAACATATGCTGTCTTCATCTATATCTTTATTTCTGTGCCTTTTCCTCTATATGGCTCAGATTCATCTGCTAAAGCCCCAACATTGTCTATCATCTCCATTGCTCATGGCAGTGGCTGTGCGGAGCTCATTTTGAGCACTTACTATTATCACCATCTTAACGGCCAGCTGTCAAATTGCCATAATTTGCTGATGAAATTAAAGGGATTTTTTAGTTATAGTACCTCTTCTTAAATGTGGCTTCCATACAGGATTTATGGCCTAAAGCGTATAATCATCCGTTATGAGCTATACGAAGGTCCTGGTGTCTTCTTTTTGTTGAAAAAGTTAGGATATTTTATGACAAAAGGTAAAAATTGATTTGCTTTAAATTGTACAAATATAGTAAAAGATATTGTAAGTAATGGTCACACGTGGTAGACAGATGGTGCAGTAGATTCTGCCAAGCATACCAGAATATTATACTTTAGGGAACAGTATATAACATGTGTAAATATTACGATATAATGTGTTTTTTTTACATTTCAAAGACCTACACTGGGAGAATGTGGAGGCTGCCATTGCTGACCCCATTTTTCCTGAAAGAGCGTCTTGCCTGGCTGTTCTGCTGAGCCAATAACGTCAACACTTTCTGGGATATAATGTCACATACCTGTCGAAGATGGAGCTAAAGAGGGGGCTTTGCTTGTACCTCTTGTCCAACACTCCTGGTAGTGATGACAGGAGATATGAGGACAAACATTGGCGCAAGGGCCAATGTTGTAGGCAGAGCCAACTGTTGGATGTGAAATATAGATGGCCATGGACCTCCGGGTGAGGACCAGAGGCAGAGACACTAAAGCACCCGATCAGCAGGCAGGAACAAAGCCAGGACACAAGCTCAAGGTCCTCTGGACAGCAAAGTACCAGATTACAAAGCAGGAACAGTGTCCAGATACAGGCCAAGGTCAGCAGCAACCAGGCAGCAAGGTACAGGAACATAAGGCAAGAGATACAGGCCAAAATCTGTAACATCAGGGCAACCAGGTCCTGAATCGGAAGGCAGGATGCAGAGTCCAAATCACAGGCTGAGGTCACGGGTGGACAAGAATCCAGGGATTAGTCATACACAGGAAGACAAAAAGGCCAGCATATCAGGTCACAGGTAAATCCAGGACTAGCTGAAGACCACTTATCATCCTGTCCATGTCACATTCCAACTTAAACAGGCTGTTTCGTGCCAATACCAGTGCTGAGCGTGCACATGTTTATAAATGCATCCGTACTGATTTTTAAAAAATGTGCATTTACTTTTTTTTTACATTGCAGCTTGCAAGGTATTGCAACATTGACCAGTGGGATTGCGAGTGCAATGCTCAGGCTCCTGCAGACTATTGCTCCAGCCGCAGGTTTGTATCAAACTACAATCCTCAGTTTAAGGTTCACGCAGGTCTGGGGCAACCGCAGTCTGGATTGCAGAAGGATCCTGTGTGTCTTTGGGTCTAGTTCATGTGCAAATTCAGGCAAAAATTCTGACCTGAATCACACCTGAACCGGTGAACGGGGACGCACCACACCATATGTTGGGAACTGCAGCCGGAGATATGTGAACCCAGCCTAAAAGCGATACTTTCAGGGAAAAGTGATTGCAGGCGTCTTATCATATCAGAGCATCCGACACTTAGTGGTTTCAGGACGTTCAATAGGAGATGTGAACTAACATGCAGACACCTAATGGTGCCTGCACTGGCATCTCACTGGCATTTTAGCAACTTTTATCCTTAGTTTAAAGTATTTACTTTAAAGTACAACTTAGAGCCAGTTCACACAGGGGTGATCCGACTTCAGGGGCGACTCTGAGCTGCCCCGCACAGCACGACTTAAGCGCGGCTTGAAAACAACTTCTGTAACAGAAGTCAATGCAAGTCGCCTGAAGTCGCCCCCAAAGTAGTACAGGAACCTTTTTCTAAGTCGGAGTAACTTGAGTCGCTCCTATTAGAGCAGTTCCATTGTACTGCATGGAGCCCCTGTGTGAACTGGCTCTAAAGGCCAGTGTGAATTGGGATTAGAACACCTGTCAGGTCTTTATTGCTCTCTATGCTCCCGTTAGGGGGATTCACCCTCTCTATTTGTCATGTTTACCATTATCAGTGAAAGACTTTCAAATTTTGAGTGATCCCCAGAACATTAATATCGGTGAAATCTTCCCAAGGTGATAGTAGACGACATCCCAGAATTCCCTCACTTTGGAGGGATTTCCTCTCAACATTTTTGGTAGTTTTAGAAAACCCTCTCTGGTTGCAGATTGAAGCAGAACCATGAAATGGCTTGTTTAGTATTGATCTATGGTATATACATTTTTAACAAATGAGGCATTTACCTTTATATTTGTATAGTCTGTGACTAAAGCTTTATATGGAAGTTGTATTACCATTCATGACCAACAGGAGGCCCCAAAGCTTCTAAGTAAATGTATTTAGACTATACTAATGCCTATTACACAGTAGTGTATTAGACAAACCATGGATCATTCGTGACCACCAATTTTCATAAGCATAATATAATGTTCCAGTCCTGGAGGTGTTTCATTACACATCAGAGATGACACACAAATAATATGACATTCACAATTCTTTTTTAATATGTAGTTGTCACTAGAATTATTGGGTCTAATGTGTGCACCTGACAAAAGGTTCTAATGCACGCAATATTGGCATGATGGCAGATCAGGGCATGTTAGACCTGAGAGTTAAGCGTTACAAAAAATCAATATGTGATCAGCACCAATCAGATATAACATCAGCAGGATGGAAAATCCTGAAATCTGAAGACTGCAATTGCCACAGCTTTTGTGGTACCTGATTGCTCTCATTTTGATGTGTTTTTGTTTTTTTTCTTGTGTGCTTGTCTTTTTTTTTTTTTTTTAAAGGAATGAAAGTTTAAACCTTAGTGGTTGCTATTGGCAACTTTTTTCACTTTGGTCCAACATTCACATATAAGGCCCATTAGCTACCAACTCAGTGCCCTTAGGAGAACTAGGGAGGCTGCCATAGCTGATCTTCTTATCTAATGTTAGTTGTCTGGCTGTCATGTTGATACTTTGGCTTCAATAATTTCATCACTTTCCCGGAACAAGGAATCCTAAATTGTCTCCAACTTTCAGCTGGTACATGCTTTGTCTGGGATTGTGACTTAAACGTATTTAAGCCAGAAGCAGCCAGGCAACTAGCATTTTTTGGATGTGAGCAATGGCAGTCTTTGTACTTTACAAATTACCTCTTTTGTCCATGAAAATTTTCTTTGTCCATGAAATTTAAAGTGGTTGTAAAGCCTCAATGTTTTTCACCTTAAAGTACAACTAAAGGCAACATACATATTTTGGTAAATCCTCATATAAATACCTGAAAGTTGCACATGGTAATAAACATAATAACTGAAATGATTATTTTCCTACCATGTAGAAATGATGGGAGGAGTAGAGCAGAGCAGAGGTCAGATGTTATTTCCTTTCAGTGAAGTGGCTTGTCTCTCCCCCCAGTCCTCCCAGCTTTCTATGGTGCTCAGTCTATTTTAAATCACACACACCCATCTGCCAATCAATAGCTGTGTGTGTGCTATGTAAAACAGTACGAGTCATTACAGGTTCATTTCCACACAGATCAGTCTATTAATCTGTGTGCTTCTCTCTGCTTGCTGTCCTCCGGTAATTTGTAAGCTAGCATAACAAAATCCAACCTAGCAGCTGGCTGTATAGACAGGGCAGTGGGCGGGCAAAGGTGGGACATAGATGGGAGTGGGCGGGGCTTAATGGGGCAATTGTGGATGGAGCCTAATCAGGACTTTTATGTAGAATGATGGCTGAGATTTCCATGGATATAGGAGCCCCTCTCCCAGTGATGTCAGGGCGTTTCTGCAGAGATAGACGCAAATGGGGACAACGTGTTCTGTTCAACAGAGGCAATTTGAAAACCAGGAAGTAAAGTTGTCACCTCACTAAAGGAAGTGCACATGAGAGCTGGAGACAAGGTAGATATCTCACCATAGATAAGACAAAGAACACACAAGGGCGCACCGGCCTAGTGCATTATCCTCAATCACAAAATTTTAATAAAATTCATAAAAACATACTCTCAAACGAGTTCAGATTAAAAGCATTTGAGCACATTTCAGCTACGCATCCATTTCTGCCATACGCTGGTGGTGTCCTATGCAGACTGGCTTACGCGTTTCGAGGCCTAGACCTCTTCCTCAGAGTCTCCGATATCTCACCATCCTTACTGCTTTTTGCAAAACAATCAGTGACATGTTTAACAGACTGTATAGGTACATAACATATTGGTTTCTTCATCTTTACCATAGTTCTACTTTAATGCATTCTATGCATTAAGGTGAAAAACCTTTTGTGCTGCAGCTCCCTTCCAGACCCCCCCTTACCTGAGCCCAATCTGATCCAGTGATGTGCACAAGCACAGCGGCTCCAGCCGCTGTCTCTCTCCACATTGGACAGATTGATAGCAGCAGGAGCTATTGGCTGCTGCTACTGTCAATCAATTCCAGTGACAAGGGAGTGGGGGCAGGGCCCGAGTTCCACTATCTGTGTCAATAGACGCAGCAACGGGACTCCGGAGCAAGCCCGCACGTGTGCCCCCCATGGAAAGTGGCTTTGAGGGGGCACTCAATAAAGAGGAGGGGCCTGGAACACCCCAAAAGAAGAGGATCAGGGCTGCTCTGTGCAAAACAGTTGCACAGAGCAGGTAAGTATAGGCATGTTTGCTACTTATATTTTTTTTAAAAAGAGGGTTTACAACCCCTTTAAAGTAAATCTGTGCTGAAAGAAATATGGAGTTTGCAATTGATGAAATCCTGGAAATGCTGTTTGTCTGATCTTGTAAATTCAGTACATTTGGAGTCACTGACCAGGAACAAGCATGCAGCCACTGAAGGCAAGGTGACGTTACAACGCCTAATTTTCATACTTGTGTTCAGAACCTCCAAAAATATCGAAGCAAAGAATTCACATTGTTGGAGACTTCTGGCAGACAGACAGAGAGAGCAGTGAATAGGAAATAAAGGGCATTGCATGAGCACAGGCTGGAAATGATCTGTATAGTCCTTTGTGGAGCTCTATTCTGCATAAATCCATCATTATTAGAAAATCAGTATACAAATGAAATGCAATCTAAAAATATACATTTATAATGACATGTCACGCACCCGCAGACACATGCTTATTATTACATGTGTACATTTCTGCATTGCTGGCCAAATTGTTTCCTGCATGTCACAAATGATTTTAGCATCACATGTGACACTGTGCAGCATCCTGCCACATCCAGATGAAATGCCTCTGTGCTCTGATGCTGGCTTTCTGAGCTACGGTGGCAGCAAACTCGGAGGGTGATGCATTGCTGACTTACCCTATTTTGCTGAAAGTTCCAACGAATCTATCAAAGGGACACCGGATAGTGACAGGTTGTACGTCAGCCAGCCACAGTTGATTTTCTTTCTCTCATAAGGCTTGTTTTTCACTCTATGTACGGCTTGTGCTGCCAGGAGATGAAAAGAAGAAAGCCAATTCACTGTATGCTACCTGCCCATGGATGGCACAGTTATGTACATCTGTATAAGGGCATAAGATAAACAGATTCCGATTTCTCAGCACTACCTTATGGCAGAATCTATCAAATTAAAGCCTGCTTTTAGCAATTCTTTTTATTCTGTGGATATATACTGTATGTGGAAGACTCAGGGTATATGTGGAAAGGTGGATCCTACCAATATCTATGAGCATGTTTGCACTTGGACATACTGTATTAAATAATATATTTTGGACTCATGCACATAGGAATACACTTTTGCTGCGTACAGATCCGTAATTTGTACATGAAAAATGGTTGGGTACATGGTGCTCTAGGCAAAGACCTTCCAGGAGTCTAAAAAGTTCAAATTCTGGAGCTTCAATACTCCCTCATACTGGGTTTACTGGATTCGGGCACCCGAGATCAGTATGTGTCCAGACGGCTCTCTACTTAGGCAAATTAGGCGGTCGCCTAAGGCCTCACACTCGCAAGGGCCTCGCAACCGCCTAATTTGATACTGACACCAGCACCGAGATAGAGAGCACTGACACCAGCACTTTAAAGCTCTTAATATATGCAATTTATAAAGTTTATTTTTTTTATCGCTTGAATTATTTTCCCATTATGGGCATGAGTAGGGCCTCATGTCTAGGTTTTGCTTAAGGCCTCACTAAGCCTAGTGCTGCCTTTGATGTGTTGCGACTGTTTCCCGGTGCATGGCCCACGGGTTCCCTCACCTCTTATTTCATGTTCATCAGGTGGTAGCCCAGGGCACTGGGGTCAACCATTATATGTTCAATACTGTGCCTATTTTCTTGCTATGTCCTTCTGGAGACCAGACTACAATCATTTCAATTAGCTGTACTCCTTGTCAGTTTTTTATTTCTGTTTATATTGTTTATGAATCTTCTGAAAATATTCAATAAAAGTGATTGAAAACAAAAAGTTTAAAGTCTATAACATAGTGAAGACGAGTGGAAAATCAGGCAGGTGTCCTGTGGTGCATATCAGCAGCATTCTATGAAAGAAGCAAACTCTGGTGAGAAATGGAACCAAAAGAATGCGCTTCTAAGTGCAGTAAAAACAAGACTTTAAAGTGGTTGTAAAGTCTGCAGGTTTTTGCATTCTATGCATTAAGGTGAGAAACCTTCTTTGCTGCAGCTGCCACCCAGGCCCCCTCTTTTTCTTACCTGAGCCCATTCGATCCAGCGTTGTGCACAATCCCAGCGGCTCCAGCTGCTGTCTCTCATCTCATTGGACAGATTGATAGCAGCAGCTGCTGTCAATCAAATCTAGTGACGCAGGAGGCGAGGCCAGGTCCCATTGTCTGTGTCAGTGGACTCGGGAGCAAGCCCACACAGGTTTTCCATGGGCCACCTGATGAAAAGGAGGAGCCAGGGCACCCCAAAAGAGGAGGATCTGGGCTGCTCTGTGCAAAACCCTTGAATCTTTATGACCCCTTTAATTGCCCAAAAAACAGTTAAAAACACTTAAAAGAGGGAATGTGTATACATAATAATATGGGACGCCCAGCGGGAGGATCTCGCCAGATTATCCAATTGGTGTGTCTCCTAGCTGGCCAGCGGTGTGGAACTGCGCGTCAGACACCATGGAAGATCCGGAACGCAGTACCCGGATGTGACATCAGGAGGGGGCGGTGACGCGTTTCGGAGCATGCGCACTGGCTCCTTCATAACCATGGGATCATTAGGGGTTAATGGCTTTACGCGTTGTGCAGTGATCACTAGGTGATTTGGAAGTGTGAATGTAACCTAAATGTATTGCCACGTACCCAACGTTGGGAAACCCTGCTTTAGAAGCACCTGTCATGTTTTATGCACTTAATTATTTACTCCCTTCACATGTACCCTTCTTGCTAGATATAACATGGATAAGGAGAAAAAAAAACAAGCAGTAATAATAAATTGTATATGTTGTAAGGGTAAAGCAGAGCTGAAAGCCCGTTGATTAGCTTCCAGTGGATTCAATGTTTTCAGAGTATAGCGCCTTATATCTCTCTCTTTCACTCTGACACCTGGAGAAATCCGTTTAATTGATGTCACATAGGAAAACCAGAACCCTGTCATATCAGACTGTTGCTTACTGATTAAATCCACAGCCACAGGCTCTGTCTTCAAGGTAGCATATGAACGCTAGCTGTGTAGCTAATTTCCACTTTATAATTGCATGCCAAAACAGCATTTCTTACAGTAACCCACACTGAAATGACCCTTCTTTGATGTGCAAATTCGAACAGAGCAATTAAAATTTCTATTGTTACCTTTCTAATATCATGTAGCACAAAGGCTTATATAGATGTTACTGTACGGGAAGAAATATTTACTGTAAATCCATCCCTGGTGGATTTTCTGAGTGCTCCTAAGCAGCTTACTTTCAACTTAGTTGCTCTTTTTTATTTTATAATATTTATTGCGTTGACAGAAGCTTTCTTAGCTTGCCTCCTCCTGATAGCTGCAGCAATCCCTTTAAATACAGATCTAAGAAAGAGGCCAGGCTGTATTTAGTGCTTGGTGCCGTTCGATGTGTGAACAGTGGGCCTCCTGATACCGGTGTGCTTTCATCATGACAGGCCACATATGTTAAAGTAAGAACAGCTTAATAATAGAAGTGACAATTATCATCTCCTAGAAGGAAACAACATGTTGTTTGCTATTGTGCCTTTTTCACCTTATTTTCTTCCTAAGAGAACATTTTTTTAATAAGAGCTAAAATGTGTAGTTTTCATTAGAGGATATATTTCAAAGTTCTTTTTAATGTGAGTGTCACATCTTTCTGTGCTAGCACTGTATCTATGATTACCACCTGGCTAGAATTATTCTGGCCTGGCCGGAAAAATGGCGATTTTCATGCTTTTAGGAGTTTCCTACCATATGGTAGTCACTGTCCAGTGAAAATCTGCAGCAAAATGACATCAATAACTAAGTGTATAGTTTAGGGGGTACTACCACACGGATTTGTAAGTAGTGCTGCTACACAGGTTTGGAGGTTGTGCTGCTGCGCAGGTTTAGAGGTTGTGCTGCTGCGCAGGTTTGTAAGTTGTGCTCCTGCGCAGGCTTTTAGGTTGTGCTCCTGCACAGATGTGTTGGTTGTGCTCCTGCATAGATGTGCCAGTTGTGCTCCTGCGCAGATGTTTTGGTTGTGCTCCTGCGCAGATGTGTTGGGTTGTGCTCCTGAGCAGATGTGTTGGGTTGTGCTCCTGAGCAGATGTGTTGGTTTGTGCTCCTGTGCAGATGTGTTGGGTTGTGCTCCTGAGCAGATGTGTTGGCTTGTGCTCCTGTGCAGATGTGTTGGGTTGTGCTCCTAAGCAGATGTGTTGGGTTGTGCTCCTGTGCAGATGTGTTGGTTGTGTTCCTGCATAGATGTGCTGGTTGTGCTCCTGCACAGATGATTTGGTTGTGCTCCTGAGCAGATGTGTTGGGTTGTGCTCCTGTGCAGATGTGTTGGTTGTACTCCTGCATAGATGTGCTGGTTGTGCTCCTGCGCAGATGATTTGGTTGTGCTCCTGCGCAGATGTGTTGGGTTGTGCTCCTGTGCAGATGTGTTGGGTTGTGCTCCTGAGCAGATGTTAGGTTGTGCTCCTGTGAAGATGTGTTGGGTTGTGCTCCTGAGCAGATGTGTTGGGTTGTGCTCCTGCGCAGATGTTTTGGGTTGTGATCCTGCACAAATGTGTTGTGTTGTGCTCCTCTGCAGATGTGCTGGGTTGTGCTCCTGCACAGATGTGTTGGGTTGTGATCCTGCGCAGATGTGTTGGGTTGTGATCCTGCACAGATGTGTTGGGTTGTGCTCCTGAGCAGATGTGTTGGGTTGTGCTCCTGTGCAGATGTGTTTGGTTGTGCTCCTGAGCAGATGTATTGGGTTGTGCTCCTGAGCAGATGTGTTGGGTTGTGCTCCTGTGCAGATGTGTTGGGTTGTGCTCCTGAGCAGATGTGTTGGGTTGTGCTCCTGAGCAGATGTGTTGGGTTGTGCTCCTGTGCAGATGTGTTGGGTTGTGCTCCTGAGCAGATGTGTTGGGTTGTGCTCCTGCGCAGATGTGTTGGTTGTGCTCCTGCATAGATGTGCTGGTTGTGCTCCTGCGCAGATGATTTGGTTGTGCTCCTGCACAGATGTGTTGGGTTGTGCTCCTGTGCAGATGTGTTGGGTTGTGCTCCTGAGCAGATGTGTTGGGTTGTGCTCCTGAGCAGATGTGTTGGGTTGTGCTCCTGTGCAGATGTGTTGGGTTGTGCTCCTGAGCAGATGTGTTGGGTTGTGCTTCTGAGCTGATGTGTTGGGTTGTGCTCCTGCGCAGATGTGTTGGGTTGTGATCCTGTACAAATGTGTTGTGTTGTGCTCCTGTGCAGATGTGTTGGGTTGTGATCCTGCGCAAATGTGTTCTGTTGTGATCCTGCGCAGATGTGTTGGGTTGTGCTCCTGCACAGATATGTTGGTCGTGCTTCTGTGCAGATTTGTAGTTGTGCAGTTATTGCTGATTTGTAAGTTGCACTTTTATGGAGATAGGTTGTGCTCCTATGCAGATTTGTAGGTTGTGCTCCTATGCAGATTTGTAGGTTGTGCTCCTATGCAGATTTGTAGGTTGTGCTCCTATGCAGATTTGGAGGTGGTGCTCCTATGCAGATTTGGAGGTGGTGCCCCTGCGCAGAGTTGGAGATTGTGTTCCTAAGTACATTAGGGAGTTAATACTTCAGTACTAAGAAGAGAAAAAGGAACACGTGTTAGTGGAAACCTTTTTAGGTAACAGTTCTTTTCCAATCTGGAGGGCAATTCTTCCTGAATAAAAGATGCATTTACAGCTACAGCTTTCAACAGTCCAAATCTACCCAACACTGGTATGTTTTTTGAGTAATCTGAAAACAAATGTTTCACTTGTTGCTATGGTCAATATTACTGTTTGAATGTTCATTTAGTAGTATTACTACATTTAGTAGTAATAGGATTTGTTTTGATAAGTAAATAGTACATTTACACCGATCTATGCATCAGACCTTAACATTATGAAGACGTCTGAATGAACAGAGTCTGAGGGGACATAGTGGAAAAGAGAGCCAAGGAACAGGTGAAAGCTATGGGGATTAGGATCTTTGCATACGATTACCCTGCCGTACAAGTAGTTTTTTTTTTTTTATAAGCACCCTCTGCTTTATTAATAGTGTGCAGTGAACTTTGTGTTCACCTAAAGCATTGTCAAAGAGGAGGGTGCATCAAGATGACACATTCATACTGCAATGACCCGAGTCATGCTAGGGTTAAATCCCATAAGAGTATGCTCTGCTCTCCTCATAGCTAAAGAAGAGGTAAACCTGAACTGAATGACATTTTATTGATCAAGGTTTTCACTCACAATTCACACATTTTTCACCCAGGATTGAATTTAAAAAATGTGAATTTATGGGGAAAACATTGATAAACAGGCCCTGAGTTTGCTACAGCACTGTGTATGCTTACTAGTTACCATATTTAAAAATAATGAAAATGTCTTTTGAAATTACATTAAACTCTGAGCTGGAAAAAAATGCCCTTGCAGCTGGGTCCCCCACACTGCAAGGTTTAAATGTGCATTAGGCCTAGGGGGTACCTACATTATTCCTTGCTCCAGGTCTCCTACACCCATGCCACAGGTCCAGCGGCTGGTCCTGCGCTGCTGCTGCTCTAAAAGCTGGCCATAGATGGATTGCAATTAGGCCAGTTCCGCAGGGACTGGCCACATTTTGATTCATCTTTAACGGTTTCCATTCAACAAAAGTCGATCTAATGTTCGAATTCTGTTGAAAAGGAATGTAGGAAAATTGTCAATTGAAAAGCAGCTGCAGCGCCGATCAGTGTATTCTGACAGCGGAACAGTCCCCGTTTTCAGAATTCAATAGCATAGCGGAGAGGATTCCTTCATCCACCTTGTCTTTGCTGACTGTGTGACCATGTTGGACCTATTCACCTTTCTTGTCTCTATGACAGCAGGGCAATAAATAAAGGTTTATTATGGTTTAGACAAAAAGGGTTGGACTTCACTAAGGTGTTACAAAATTAAGTGCTGAGTCCTAAGTGCAGTATTCCATAAAAACATGTTTTTTTTCCGTTGGCCACAAAAAAATTAAATCTGTCTACTTTAGATATTATATACAGTACACACTATATGGTGTTTTTTTTTTAGATATTATACTGTATAGAATGGACAGCTGCTGGAGCACTTTACCAAACAGCTGTCTGTTCACGACTGTGGTAGGGGGCAGTGTGGTGCACAATTCAATACATCACACAGCTCTTTTTTTTTTTCTTTGGCTTTTTATTTTCATTTTTGGCTATTGAGGGACACAGGGATTCTGAAGCAGTCAGGTTATGCTACTACTACCTATAAGAGGTTCTGACCCTGGCAAACAGAAAAAAACATTGAGCCAGCACCTGAAAAACCCCACCTCTAACTATCATGCATCCGTTTTTTACTAGTGTCCTAGTAGGTCTGCTGAAAAAAAAAGTATTTTTTACTACCCTTTTTTTTCTTTAATGACTTCAGTCAAGATCCTTGATACACGAATAATGATAATGAAGTTTGGGGTTGTCTCCAACTCCTAGGGTCCTTGACCATCCCCTCTGGGTTATTAGGCTAGATAGTTCTTTATCTTAATTATCTCATGCACTATTGGATAGCTGTCCTAAACACCCCTACTCCTTCTTGGAGTCTTCCTTCCCTGATGCCTAGGGCAGTGTTTCTCAACTCCAGTCCTCAAGGCGCCCAACAAGTCATGTTTTCAGGATTTCCCTCAGTTGAAACGGCTGTGGCAATTACTAAGGCAGTGAAACTGATCAAATCACCTGTGCAAAATAATGGTAAGCCTGAAAACTTGACCTGTTGGGGCGCCTTGAGGACTGGAGTTAAGAAGTGCTGGCCTAGCGTCATAGGTTTAAGGCTTGAGCTTTTTGTCATCCTTTTATCAGCTGGTTTTGCCTTGTGGATCTGTTGTCCTATTTTCTGTTTGGAATCTGTTTTGAACCTGGGAACCCAGTGTTTCCTTTTGTTAACCATTCATGCTGTTGGTCTTTTATCCCCATTCATGTAGTTGTATTGGTACACCTGTTGGTGGTTGCCTTGGCTTACAGCTTCTGTTGAGTGGGCTCAGTGTCCTTTGAGGTAGTCATTCTTGTCAGTGATTCTTGCCCTGGCGTGAGTATCAGGTTGATCCTCTGTGACCTTCCCTTGGTTAACAGTTCCCCTGTCCTGTAGGGAACTTCACCTCTTCTGGTCAAGATTGACGTTGGTCCTTCTGGTTGTTGGAGATGGCTCCTTTTCTTTTTTACATCAGTCAGTGGATGTTGGCTATCCCTCAGTTGGACTGCTTTTGGATGTCCTGACTGGTCCAGAACTCCTGTGTCAATCAGTGGAACAATAAAGAAAATAAAATGTTTCTACTTACACTATGTCTATTGATGACCACAGGTCCTGTCACTCTCTGTTGTTGGCCCTATGTACTGAGGCCTGATGGTTGCAGGTGGGGTTATACGGGACTGGGTCAACATTTGTTTTCTGTTTGCCAGTGTCCCAACCTCCTGTAGGCAGCAACATAACATAAATCCTGATCTGCCTACAATCTCCCTACTACATACTGGTAATGTTATTTACAATAGGCTGGCATATATATATATATATATATATATATATATATATATATACTTCCTAGTAAACACACATTATTTCTTGCGCTGTGCAAGACAGCAAGCCTAAAAAAATCTGTTGTCTCACTCTCTTTTCTCGCACAAAAAATGATAACCTAGAATTTCATTTGCTGCCTTAACCCACAGCATTAGAAAGTAGGTTGATGTATATCTGGCCGCCTCTATGAGGATATCTGTGTCATTTTCTGCCTCTGTGTGCATGAGGAAATCGCCGGGCAGCAGCTGGAGCTTACAGGAGTGTTTAAGTACCTGATCTGTCTATTTGTATTGGGAGATTTTTCTCATAATGGGGGATGAGTTCCTATGAAAGATTTTCATAACACTCCAGGGTCATTGAATGAAAAGTTTGCTCTCATTGTGTAATCTTCTGCTTGAGTAGTCCTGGCCGTCACTGTTCTGCGGCCTCCGCGATCTCTGCAAGATTCAGACGTCTGTAATGCAAGCATGGGTTGAGGAGAAGTATGTTTTCAATTTCTTCCAATTCCCACAAGAGAGGACAATAACAAACATTACCCAATATGATACACTTAAGATATGTATTACACTAGCAGCATTTTACAATTGAAAACATAAAAACAAGGGCTTTTATTTCTGTCTTCTTCTTATCTAGAACAGCTTATCTGGGCTCAAGGCCATTATAAAGATGTATGCCGTCTGCCTCTTAGGAATGTAAATCACAATGGAAAGAGTGGGTCTTTTAGCATGGTTCAGACACCATCACTTTAACTATTAGGCACCTCCGCCATAGGTTCAGAAGAGCTTTCAGCTGTACTCAAATGCACTTTTCTGTGTGCCCCCCAAACAAAACGAATAAATTGGGGAGATTTACCATTATTTTCTATCCTGGAGGTACAAAAGGAAATGACAGAAACCCCACTCCCACCTTTAATAGTTGTCAACAGAAGAGGTTTCCTATTGAAAGATTTCCCCCTCA
>BLSH010241309.1:94118-111212 GCA_018402905.1 Glandirana rugosa
CGGTTTAACATCTTCGACTAGTGGAGTCCTCTTGTTATAGTCATCTAAAAGATTGGTTAAACTAGTTAATAAGGAGGTTGTCTTCAACCGACTGTCTGTAAACTATCTGGATGTCTGTGAACTACCTGGATGTCTGTGTTTGGAAGACAAGTGTATATCAATCTCTTTTCATTTGTAAAAAGGGAGTAGAGTATTACCGGATATGGTCTGTTACTGGTAAATTAGAGGCTAGTACACCAGTCATCGAAGATATTAAAAAATCACATATTCACCTTGACGTCGTTTTTTTTGGTGTTGAAAAAGAAGATCAAAACATCAATTATTAATCCGGATAAATAATGAGGTTGAATATCCAATGGCCATACAGCAATAAAAACCTGGTTCTAATCCTTGGCTACGCTATACAAAACTAGAAGAAAAAGTTGTGGTTTTTTTTGCTGCAGTTCCACTTATACACTAAAAAATTATAGAAGCTACTGACCACATGATCGGAGATTAAATGGTCATTGTCTGGTATAGGCCATTATGAGATGAGGGAAAAATGTTTACTTTTCTCTAACTATATGTGAACAGAAGGTTTGTGTCTGTAGGTCCATCAAGTGTCTGTAGGTCTATCAAATGTCTGTCAGCCAACTTCTGTTGGAGGAATAATTGATCAAATTGGTTAGAAAATCTACTGATATTGTTCTCCTGAGGTGATCAGCTTCTACAATTTGGCTTCACCGAGCACTTATGTTTATGTGCATGCTAGCAGACTTACCAGCTAATTGTACAGCGCTGTGGAATGTAATGGAACGTTATAAATAAAAGATAACAGTAAAAATAGCAAACAGGGACCTGCTTTCATTTTCATAACCACAATAGCTGTCTGATATCAGGCTGCTGTGGCAGACAGCACTTTATTGTCTTTGTACTTTGTATGTATTTCTAGGGAACTCCAACATTCAGCATGTGTCTTTTTAGTTTGCAGGTTTTAAGAAGTGTGGGTGTATGTGTCCTTATTTCCACATTCTTTTTATTCTAAAATGTTTTAGAACAAAATAATAACGCTTATTGATTTATTCTTTAGTATAAGAAAATGAATGCACTTTGTATGTGTTGCCCAATTTTGTATTGGTAACAGGCGCTGGGCAAAATAAATATAAAAAAATTGCAGATCCCATATTTATCCCATATTTCTATAATTCTCATCTTCCCTTATAACCCGTTCACAGGTGCATTGTGGCAATGCATGCTAAAATGCAAGCCATAGGCCCCTTTCCAGGGATAGGCACGGACCAAGGCTGTGGCGGACATTTTCCAAAGTACAGACCTTAGTGAAGGACACCAAGGTACATTTCAAATTAAAACCTTCAAAAAACACTGTCTACTCTCTGGACTAGTTCAAATACGTTTAAAATAACATTTACATAAAGACTGCTTGTGGAATATGGTTATAAAATGTTTATGCCTCATCATTGGTATCAGTGGAAGGAATAGCGCCCCATCATTGGCATCAGTGGGAGGTACAGTACCCCATCATTGGTGTCAGTGGGAGGAATAGTGTCCCATCTTTGGTATCAGTGGGAGGAATAGTGTCCCCTCATTGGTATCAATGGGAGGAATGTTGCCCCATCATTGGTGTCAGTGGGAGGAATATTGCCCCATCATTGGTGTCAGTGGGAGGAATAGTGTCCCATCTTGGTATCAGTGGGAGGAATAGTGTCCCCTCATTGGTATCAGTGGGAGGAATAGTGTCCCATCTTTGGTGTCAGTGGGAGGAATAGTTCCCCATTATTGGTGTCAGTGGGAGGAATAGTGCCCCATCATTGGTGTCAGTGGGAGGAATAGTGTCCCCTCATTGGTATCAGTGGGAGGAATAATGCCCCATCATTGGTGTCAGTGGGAGGAATATTGCCCCATCATCGGTCTCAGTGGGAGGAATAGTGCCCCATCATTGGTGTCAGTGGGAGGAATAGTGCCCCATTATTGGTGTCAGCGGGAGGAATAGTGCCCCATCATTGGTGTCAGTGGGAGGAATAGTGCCCCATCATTGGTGTCAGTGGGAGGAATAGTGTCCCATCATTGGTATCAGTGGGAGGAATATTGCCCCATCATTGGTGTCAGTGGGAGGAATAGTGCCCCATCATTGGTGTCAGTGGGGAAGCGGCTGGGGCTGTCTGGGCCCTGGGACGGTCTTGCAAGTTAACAACAATCATCATGATTCAATTATCTCGTCACCACTAGTAGTAGCACTGACTCTGACTACTACTAGTACCTGGCTGGCAGTCCTATGATGTAGATCTATGAGGGTTCAGTCCTATGATGTATAAGTATAACTTAACTAGTTATGGGGCTCAGTCCTATGATGTAGATCCTATCCTTAGCATAGTAGTAGCAATGACTCTGACTACTACTAGTACCTGGCTGGCAGTCCTCCTGAGGCCTGTAAATATGATCCTGTCCCTCTCTGCAGTGTGAAATTTATAGGCCTCAGGAGGACTGCCAGCCTAGTACTAGTCAGAGAGCTGAGTCAGTGCTACTAGTGTCCAGGGCCCAGGCCCAGCCAGCCACAGCCCTCCCAGGCAGGCAGGCGGCAGGCCAGACCACCACACCCAGTCCAGTTTCCACTCCAGTCCCTGTGGCTCCCTGAGGCCACCTCATTGTCTGACACTCACGCACACTCACCATCAAAAAATGTACTCGGTCTGGAGCTGGACTGATTGGACTCCTCCTTGTTGTCCTCCACTTCAGTGCCAGGGCGCGGCTCCGCTCCTCTTTCTTTCCTCTGGCTGCAGTGCCAGTGACTGAGTGTGCCGGGCAGGCTGTGGCTGTCTGAGTGTGCTCTGGGCCTCTGGCTGTTCTTCTTGACTCAGTCAGTGTCAGTCTAATGAATTCTGGAATCCGGATTCCTGCCGCCCGTGGCCGTGAGTGACCCGGCTGAGCGAAGAAGAGAGAGACAGAGAGTGACCGCTGCCTGCTTGCCTGCTTTCACCTAATACCCAGGCTGCCACCACCTGCACCTTTTACCACCAAGGTGTACCTTGCTACCACCGGACAGGGATGATACTGCTGCACCGCCTGGTATACATGACATGCTTATACTATTCCATTGATGTGTGAGTATCCATTTGGCTGTGTGTGATTTTACATGAATAAATTGCGGCATACTGCACTTAGGCTGGCGCACCTTGTTTCTTTTGTATTTTACTTCTAGAGCTGCTTCTACTCTGTGGAGCTGCCTCCAAGTGCTGGCCCACACATATACACACGCACAGTTGGACTAGTTTATGGACTATTACGCTTAGTGGCCTATTCCACCTCTGGTGCCATTTTTCTTGTACTTTATTATATGTTGAAGCCAGTTTGTGATCCAGTGGTGCCACCATTGATTTCCAAATTTGACTAACCAATTTTCTTTTATCAATTATTTTTTTCACCCGATTCTCCCATCATTAATTCAAAAATTGTTTGTTTTTCAAAAAGTTTCCAACATGCCAATCACTCAATAAAAATCGATAGCCACACGAAAATCAGCTGTTGCTGCGGCCCATTAATGGTGTGAAATTCTAATGAAAAATTCTTAAATAAGATCTTCAAAAGAATTTTTTTTTCGGAATTCGACTTGTATATGGCCGACCTAATACATGCTCAGTCTGTTGCTTCTGCTGGCTCTTCCTGGTGTTCCTCTGGTCAACTTCCTGGTTCCAAGCACCCTACATCACATCCACACTAAGGGGCTTGCTCACCATTGACCACCTGGAGGATTGCTACTTGCTGGAGACCTATTGATATGCTTTTTAATGTCTTTTAAATGTGAGTGCATATTTATTGTTTTCCATTTTACCAGTATGATTTAATAAATGCTACACTTAGGTAGTGGTGCTTTTCTCCTCTCCTTTTATCTGTTTATACATGGTTTGCTGGTGGGAGACTTTTATGGATTTTTCCTAAGAACTAAAAAAACTCCCGTCATCGGTTTATCATTCCTTGCCCATTGTTTTTTTCTTGTCAGTTGCACCCAGTGCCTCCCCTTTTTTTGCATATGTGTATGTTAAGGGTATTAATGCCCTATACCATGGGTCTCCAAACTTTCTAGACAAAGGGCCAGTTTTCCGTCCTTTAAACTTTACGAGGGTTGGACAGTGGTCAGTGGGAGTGGAAAAGGTCCCAACATCAGTGGAAAAAAATAATGTCCTGTTCATTGGGAGTAATTGTTCCCAATCATTGAGAGAAATCGTGCCCCATCATTGGTGTCATTGGGGGGAATTGTGCCCCATCATTGGGGTCATTGGGAGGAATTGTGCCCCTTCATTGGTGTGATTGGGAGGAATTGTGCCCCATTATTGGTGTCAGTGGGAAGAATTGTGCCCCATCATTGGTGTCAATGGGAGGAATATGTGCCCCAACATTGGTCCATTGAGAGGAATTGTGTCCCATCCTTGTTGTCAGTAGGTTAAATTATGCCTCCTTGTTTGTATCAGCGGATGAAATAGTGCTCCAAGGGCCAGAAAAAAAGCAAGCAAAGGGCCACATCTGGCCCCTGGGCCGCAGCTTGAGACCACTGCCCTATACACATTGCTTTCTTGTTACTGAAATACTAATGTAAAACTGATGTAAACTAGATCCATTTTTTCTTCCACAAAAGTGAACCGATGAAACAAACGGAACCCCCTTGTAAAAGGACCCTAAATGTGCATTGTCATAGCGTATAGCATTGCACCTGCTCTATATGCTGTGTCCTGCAGTTCCATTCATTATGAATGGCACCCCAACACATTGTACAGTCCACTGCAGCACACCATGACATATATACCAAGTTTTGCCTTGTTGAATTTTAAAAAAGTCTTCTGTATGTTTTTTCATCCATGGAGGTGCCTGGGAAGCCCATTCGTAATGAATTGGGTACCCTAATCCAATGCATACCATAATGCATTTTAACACATGTATATTAATGCACTTTATCCGCTTAACGACCGCCTGGCGTTGTTTTACTGCCGCAATGTGGCTCGTTCCCGCAAATCACTGTCATTGTGCATCAGCGCGGGAACGAGCCGTTGTGCGCGCGCTCCCACTGGCCAGCGGGGGAGACAATCAGAGGGTGGGGCAGACTCGATGTCCGCCGGCCACCTGCGATCGTTCCCCGCAGACACAGAACAGGAATCTGCCAGTATAAACAAAGCAGATCAGTTCTGTGATCAGGGCACAGCTATCTCTCTCCTCAAGTCAGCCCAGTCCCCATACAGTTAGAGACACCTCCCAGGGAACACATTTAATCCCTTGGTCACCACTAGTGTTAACCCCTTCCCTGCCAGTGTCATTTATACAGTAATCAGTGCATTTTTATCGCACTGATCGCTGTATAGATTTCACTGGTCCCAAAAAAGTGTCAAAAGTGTCCGATCTGTCCGCCGCAATTTCGCAGTCCCACTAAAAATCGCAGATCACCGCCATTACTAGTAAAAAAAAAATAATAATAATAAAAATGCCATAAATCTATCCCCTATTTTGTAGATGCTAGAACATTTGTGCAAACCAATTAATATAAGCTGTGGGAAATTAGCTTGTGGGGATCAACTTTCCTGAGGAAAATAGCGTGCAGGCAACTTTCTTTAAAATCTGGCGGCTTGCTAGGTTTATTGGTAAAAGGTTTGCAGGTTAAAAATAAACAAAACAGAGAATAAGTCCTTGCCGTCCGCCGCTAAACTAAACAGTACAGTTTCCTCACTATACAGTGTGGGGCTGGCCCCCGACACCCACAAAACATAAGCCAAAATGCAAACCGTGTCTTTTAAAGTCCAAACAGACACAGAGCTCCCTCAGATCCCTCTCTGAGTTCCAGGTTAGAGCTAGAGTGTGTTCTCTTCCTGGTAATTTATGCCACCTGCTGGTGGACTACAGTGGACCACAAACTCAGGACCAGGACCAGCCCTGCCATGGTGGCTGGTAAAATCTGGACAGGATTCCGTTTAATCCAGTCCAAATAAACCCATATGCAGCATCAGGTAGCGTCCGTCTACCACTCTACGCCTCGCATACCATTTCAACGCTTATTGCAATTTTTTTTTTGTTACCAAAAATATGTAGAAGAATACATATTGGCCTAAACTGAGGAAGAAATTCATTTTTTTACATTTTATTTTTGGATATTTATTGTATATTTATTATAGCAAAAAGTTAAAAATATTGTTTTTTTTTTTTGTTTTTTTTTTAATTGTCGCTCTTTTTTGTTAATAGCGCAAAAAAATAAAAACCTGAGAGGTGATCAAATACCGCCAAAAGAAAGCTCTATTTGTGAGAGAAAAAGGACGTTAATTTTGTTTGGGTACAGCATTGCACGACCGCGCAATTGTCAGTTAAAGCAACGTAGTGCCATATCGCAAAAATGGCCTGGTCATTAAGGGGGGAAATCTCCCGGGGCTGAAGTGGTTATTATGAATAGGCTTTTAATGTCTTACAACAGGAAGTACTTTGGCCTATTAAGTAGCTGTCACTTTACAGACTTTTGCAAATGACGGTAAAGTTGAGCTGTATATCCGTCAGTGTGAGTGCTCAGTTACCAGTTATACATAAGCTTGGTATTCACACAAGTCTTAGAGCCTGGCAAACTACTTTCCGTACTGAAGGCTTTCTTGTTAGTCTCTTGTGATTTCCCACCCATCCTCTGAAATGTGCCCCTTAAATGTGCACTTATCAAAGTTCTTTAGTGCCGGTGTAGTGACTTAATTGGAAACCCCACAGAAATGGAAACCAGAAGTGACGTTCTGTCGCCGCCATGTTGCTACACCCGCATTCGTCCACACTAAGGATACAGAGAGAAGGTGGAAACTGGACACCTTATTACACCCACCGGAGTTTTTAATTTGATACTTCTTTTTAACAGTGAATGGTTTACTGCACATGCTCAGAGTGCACGTGCTCAGTGTCATATCCAGAGGTTGTCTTTGGGAAATAGAGGTATGAGTGCTGCCAGCATTGCTGGCACACACTGCGCCACACACTGCATCAAATTGGTCTGCATGGCAGTAGTCCCAGAAGGAAGCCTCTTCAAAAAAGATGATGCGCAAGAAAGCACGCAAATGGTTTGCTAAATACAAGCAGGCTAAGGACATGGATTACTGGAATCATGTCCTGTGGTCTGATGAGACCAAGATAAACTTATTTGGTTCAGATGGTGTCAAGTGTGTGTGGGGGCAACCAGGTGAGGAGTATAGAGACAAGTGTGTCTTGCCTACAGTCAAGCATGGTGGTGGGAGTGTCAGTCATGGTCTGGGGCTGCATGAGTGCTGCCAGCACTGGGGAGCTACAGTTCATTGAGGGAACCATGAATGCCAACATGTACTGAAGCACAGCATGATCCCCCAGTGGGTTGCATGAAAAAAAACCCTGACAACTCCAGTCTGGAGCCACTGGACTAACCTCGCATGGTTAGTACATCTCCCCCGCTGAGCTGTTGTGTTCTGACATGGGGACGGCCCCCCACCAGAACACACCGATCAGCACTCTCTGCCATTGGCTGAGAGTGCTGATCACGAGTCGCTCAGTTGCTGGTATCTCAGCATGCTCGTCTTGGCAGAAGCTGGCTGGCTTCTGTCGGACAGCCTGACATACACAGGGGCAGTGTGTCGGCCGGTATTTTTTGTACTGGCAAATGTCTCCTGACATTCTGCCTGTGTATACTTCAGTTTTCAAGGCAGATCTGAATAGAAGCTTAATGTTAGTCTTTGGCGCAGGCGGATGTAAATGGACATCTGATTACCTCTGAGTCCCACTAGGTCCAAAAAAAGCCCCTCAAAGTTGGAAAAGATTGCATCCTTTTTTCTGTGATGCATGTCCATAGACTTAACCTAGATCCGGTTTGAGGCTGGAGGTAAAACCTGAGCAGACGTGAATGCCACAAAAGTAACATCTATTCCATTTTGCCCTGATGCACAGGGGATCTGTTCACATATACTTTTCTGATTGGAAGGAACACTGCTCATCTGAAGGGCCCCCGAAAACACGTGCATTCGCTTCTGTCACAGAACTCGGCAAGATCCTCAACCTGCACTGCAGGCAAACTAAAGCCTCATACACACAATCTGATTTTTGGACGACAGAACATCCGTTATTTGTTGGATGCTAGTCTCATGTCGAAAGTGAAGAGCGTACTAACAATACGAAATTTTTCGTACGACCGAACTCAACGGCAGAAGCGACGTAATGTTTTGAATATTTTTGCATCTGTTTTTCATTTCTGAGGTCTTAGATTTTTTTTTTTTGTAGTAAAACAGTACTAACGGAACGAAAATCGGACATTGCGTTGCCGTATGACAAAAATTTACTAGTCTGCACATCCAGCTTTCGTCTTATGAAAAATGCCAATCGGATGTCGAAAGGAGCATACTAAAGGTAAGAATTTCGGACGACAGACTGTCAAACGAAAATTTCCATCCGAAATTTGCATCGCCTTCAGTCCTGGACAATTTTCAAAATAGACTCCATCCTGCTCATTGGACAATGCAGAAGCAGCACCACACTAATGATGTCATCACTCTGATCTCTTCTTCTGCCAGACTGTTTACTGTCAGAGACGGACTGTCTCAGACTGGCATTGTGCCCTCTCCTAATTGAAGTGTTGCTGTACTGGGGATACAGGTAGCTGGTACCACAGCAAATGTAGGTATTTATACTAGCTGCAATTAAAACTACATTTCAAGATTTTTATGAATACTTGATTGCATTAAATTGTTCTTTTTATATCTGTTTGGTGTTCAGCTTTAGCAATCCACTGTACATCCTTTAAAACTGGAAACTTGAGCTAAATTTAGTTACCATGTTTATTAAAGCCAAAAATGTCATTGCATGTTGTGGGTTTTTAGTTGAAGAATATCAAGCAGCTGTTTCCTCTATTCCACAGCTGGGGAATTCACACGCTAGATCCTTAAGAACATGCAAAAAAATATATATTTGTGACTAATAACCGTATTGAAGTATTTAGCAAATCCAATCAGAAATAAACATTTGTGTCAGCAAGACTATGTGCACCCCGTACAAGCAAGTACCGTCTTAATAATTAAGACCCTTATATTGCATTACCTGCTTATTAATATAGTTAGCATTTGTCTGCAAAGTAGGATAATCATGGGAAAATGACACAGACTTCCTAAGCCAGACAACATTTTTATTCTCTGTATTGACTGGCTGTATAATTGGCTTGTCTGTTTATATCTGCTGCATTTTGGAACATAGAACTCATCCAGGGAACCAAGGGAGAACTGTGTATTAAAGCAATCCATACAAATGAAAGTACAAATGTTGGGAAATAACTTTTCCCAGGAGATGAAGCACACTGGGAGAAGAAGTAATGGTGAAAGCATTAGGCTTGCAAATTCCTATTGGTCTGAGCATGCTGGCATCAATTAGTTGCAGAAGAGAAATGGTGTTTTCTGATGGGACTAAAACCGCTTAATAGCCCGAAAATTCTAGAACTGCAAAAGACATCACAGTGGGATAACTCAATCGGCTTAAATAATCTCTTTAAGATTACTTTGAAAATAATGCGCGTTTATCACCTGTGATCGGTGGTCCCTGTCACTTGGGAACCACAGCCGTAACACCCCGCGTTGCTGCGCTGGGGCTTGGAGCTCAGGGGAAACACACATCTCTAAAGGACCTCGTAGTGTGACTGCACATTGATTTATTCCAGCAGCAATTGGATTCAGCAGCTATCGAGGATGAAAGGGATGTTTATATAGGGCAGGCATCAGTGTCAGGTTGATAAAGATGTAATTAGTACACTGCGGTATGGGGCGATATAAAATCTCTGGAACAGATCTAGGTGGTTGGATGTAACTTTGATGGAGTAGAGATAACGAAGGATTGAATAAGGAAGAAACCCCATGCAGTATGCGTTACATAACCCAGTATCATGTTGTGCAATTAGGTTTTGTTATTTTCATATAAAAGCAAAAAATAAAAGAATCACTTGCATTGCATTCTAATCGGAGACTACATTAAAGTGAACCTGCGCCAGTCTATGCATATTGGAGTATTTACATATTCTAAGCAAGCAAAAAAAGCTGACTTGACCTCTGTAGCTGTAGGCATGATAAAGACATGAATCTTCAAAGATCACAGAGGCATTCATCCTAACTCTTGGACTTGATAAAAAGGGACATCCTTGGTTGGAGAAGACAAGGTTTAAATTGTGCTGAATATGAGGTGTCGCCCAAAGGAGCATGGTTATATAACATAGGGTGGATTTGATTTAAATCAAGTCAACTTAAATCACGATTTAAATCATGATTTAAATCACTAGTAAAAAAGCTTGATTTAAATAATAATTTTTAAAGAGCAACTGTCCTCTCTGTCCCGCACGTCTCCTCCTCTGACCCGCTGTTGACTCACCGACAGTCCCATTCACTTTAATGGGACAGCTGGTGATGCGGCAGTGACACAACAAGGTGAGGGACGTGGCGGCAGCAGGTGAGTGGATGCCCGCTAACAGGCACTGCCATGATGGATCTGAAATGACAGGCACTCTTTAAATGTAATGACTTATTCTTGCTGGTAGTTAGAATCTTTAATATTTGAAATTGTGTGAATGCATCAATGCAGTGCATGTTATCTCAGCTTGCAGAGCTTGGATTCATTGAATGAATTTACCAAAAATGTAAATATTGCAGAATATATAGCCTCATGCTACATAACGAAGCTCCATTTCATGCTGAATACACTTAATTATTAATGTATCCTAAATAGAAAACTATCTTTAGATAGATTTTTACTCCAAAAGCAAGAAATTTAATAAAAATCAAAAAAATCAATTTAAATAAAAAAAAAATTGATTTTTATCCACCCTGATAGCATGTAAGCCTACATACTATATACACTTATATTAAAAAAGCAAATCACAATTTATTGCTACAACAATGTAATAAAAAAAAAACTCTGCAGGGTCCTGTATTCATCTCCATTGTTGTGCAAAAGAGTTGAAGTCACCATAGATATGTGAAATGATTATAAATCTGAATATTTATGCTGTGAGCATAGGAGTTGATTTACTAAAGGCAAATTGACTGTGCCCTTTGCAAGTTCAGTTGCACGCATTTTCCCCAGAGATGATGGTGAATGTGGTGATACAATGATGATTTCCATCGTCCAATCATGTGCCAGCAAAAATGTTTTTTTATTTTCATTGCACCTGGTTGGACATTTTTTACAAAGCAAAGTTTCACCCCATTCACTAAGCTGGGGGGAAAATGGGTGCAGCCTCACTTGTAGACAGGGATCACACTGTTGCCCCTTTTTAATATTGTTGCTCCTTTACAATCCTTCCAGGAAGAGGACATCATTTCCTCCTGGCAGGGTCATATAAATACATAGGATAGAGCCTAAAAAGGTAGTCAACCTTGAGCAGTGGGAAGATAGAAACAAGGAGAAAAAGAGACAACCTAAGGAACTATTATTTTCCAATAACATTCCAGGGATGGGCACTCCTACTACTGGACACATCGGGGTACACCACCATTTGAAACAGAATTGTTCAATGAGAAGATGAGATTTAATCAACTTTTGAAGGAACCTGTTTAAATAAAAATCAAGATGGACTCTGCTTCTTGTATCCGAAGTGGATTCTTAGTAACCTTGCTGCTGTAAAGAGGGTTAGTATCTGGTTAAGCTTATGCTAGGCTGTACGTCTGACATCTCTGAGATACCCACCTGGAGAAGTAGGATCCCAGTATAACCAACTGCGTGCAAACCTAGATGGGCTAGGGCATGGTGGTGGATGGGGAAGTAAGACCAAAAGAGTATATTTTGCTAACTAACTTTGTAGCTATTGCAGTCTTCAGTATTCTGAATGACCCTCCTCTTCCTGAGAAGCAGTATTGACAAAACTCTAGCTTGAGCTAGAACATTGAAATTTCATACTCTGCTATGACAGGCTTGTCATCTGACTAGCAGAAGCACCACACCAGATATATGTAACCTCCTAAGAGTCCATTGGTGTTGCCCGTGATGCTGGTCAGATCACAGACATAATTTAACAAAGATAAATGTTATGTAGGGCAAACAGAGGAAGAACCAGTAATCGTGTGTACACATCAGGTTCTATTATTCGTTTGCATTGTTAATAATGCCAAAAAATCAATTCCTGAAAAATCAACTTCTTAATTGCCTTTAAAGACTGTTGTGAAACTGAAAATGTAGTGCTGAGTATTTTTAATCTGTAATGGAAAAGTGCTTGTCCATAGCTATGCAACCTCACCAAGGTCTGAGGATGGGGGTGGGCCTTTTGCTGATACCCCATTAGCCCCCACTGAAGGAATGCAAGTTTCTGGATTCTGCTTACATATACAGTTATGCAACAGTAGCTGCACTGACATCATGGGGTGGAATCCATGGGTGCAGAATACATTCCTGCAAACCTTAAATTGAAAGCCAGAGCTGTTTATCCAGGATAGACTCACCTGGTTATCCAAGGTGCTCTAGTGCGACCAGCACATAAATTCATATGCTTGGCAGTGTCCTAAATCGGGGGTCTCAAACTGGCGGTACCTGCCTCTGCTTGTGGGAGTCATGCTTGTAACTGTCAGCCTTGCAAAGCCTCATGGGACTTGTAGTTTCACAACAGCTGGAGGGCTGCCAGTTTGAGACCCTTGTCCTAAATTATTCCGATATTGTTCAGCTATGTTTTTAAAACTCTCCATGACTTGTGCTCCATTCAACTGCCAACTGACACTAGGATTGCCTTCCTGAGCATTCTCCCTGAGGATGTAATGCCGCCATCATCTAAATTACTGCTGCTGTGTTTGTTGTTTCCTGCACACAAACTCATTGCTCAGAGTTGGCTATCTCCTGGTCCTTACACTTTTTTACAATAGTACCACTGTCTATGCCATTTTGGAGAGGGAAAAACTAACATATCAACATAGGGTTTGTCCTAAGAAGTATCATACAATTTGGTCCTCCTGGCTATCGTCTCCTTCGCCGGTGTGCTATTCCACTTCTCTAGGTTTGTTTAACTGTATGATCTATAATCTGTTAATCTAGCTACTGGTGAGAGCTGCTTGTGTCCATGGTCAAGCTTGTATCTTTGTACTATTTGGGTCACCCTCCAGTCTTGCATGTGATGCTGTGTACATTGCAACCTTTTCCATGTTTTATTGCACACCGTGATATGTAGGTGTTTTTGTGACATTTCTGTATATTTCTGATTTGTATGTGGAATAGAATTTGTTTTGTTTTGTATGTCTCTTATAACTGTTCACTTATGTGCTTTGTGAACTGAATGGGAAACGTAATAAATACCAGGGTGGATTTGATTTAAATCAAGTCAATTTAAATTATGATTTAAGTCACTAGTAAAAAGGCTTGGTTTAAATCAACTTGATTCGAATCATAATTTTTAAAGAGCAACTGTCATCTCTGTCCCGCAGCTGCTCCTCCTCTGACCCGCTGTTGACTCACCAACAATCCCATTCACTTTAATGGGACGGCTGGTGACACAACAAAATGTGGGACGTGGCAGCAGGTGACTGGATGCCGGCTAACAGGCGCTGCCATGATGGATCTGAAATGACAGGCGCTCTTTAAATGTAAGGACTTATTCTTGCTGGTAGTTAGAATCTTTAATATTTGCAAACAAAATTAAGGTTTCCTATTTAGAATAATAAGCTATCAGGTTATTAAAACAGTGATATCAGAACCAACTCAATCATACAGTTTGTAGTGTACATAGATTTGCAAAATAATGGGATAAAGGAATATTCCTGAACTTTGTTGCATCAATGCAGTGCATGTCATCTCAGCTTGCAGAGCTTGGATTCATTGAATTTTACCAATAATGTAAATATTGCAGAATATACAGCCTCATGCTACATAACTAAGCTCCATTTTATGCTGAATATACTAAATTATTACTGTATCTTGAATAGAAAACTGTCTTTAGTTAGATTTTTACTCCAAAAGCATATTATTAAAATAAATTTGATAAAAATAAAAAAAAATCGATTTTAAATAAAAAAAATCCGATTCAAATCAAAAAAATCTGTTTGTTTTTTTTTAATCATCGATTTTTATCCACCCTGATAAATACTATGTGATTTTAAAAAAAGTTGAAAACCAGCAACTCTGACCTTTTGTGGTATAGTCGCAGAAATATTTATACAGTATCTCAAAAAAATTAGTACACCCCTCACATTTTTGTAAATATGTGATTATATCTTTTCACGTGACAACACAAGAAAATAACTCAACACACAGCCATTAATGTTTAAACCGCTGGAAACAAAAGTGAGTACACCCCAAGTGAAAATGTCCAAATTTGGCTCAAAGTGTCAATATTTTGTGTGGCCACCATTATTTTCCAGCACTGTCTTAACCCTCTTGGGCATGGAGTTCACCAGAGCTTCACAGGTTGCCACTGGAGTCTTCTTCCACTCCTCCATGACGACATCACAGAGCTGGTGGATGTTGGAGACCTTGCGCTCCTCCACCTTCCATTTGAGGATGCCCCGCAGATGTTCAATAGGGTTTAAGGTCTGGAGACATGCTTGGCCAGTCCATCACCTTTACCCTCAGCTTCTTTAGCAAGGCAGTGGTCGTCTGGAGGTGTGTTTAGGGTCGTTATCATGTTGGAATATTCATCTCCGAAGGGAGGGGATCAATGCTCTGCTTCAGTATGTCACAGTACATGTTGGCATTCATGGTTCCCTCAATGAACTGTAGCTCCCCAGTGACGGCAGCTCTCATGCAGCCCCAGACCATGACACTCCCACCACCATGCTTGACTGTAGGCAAGACACACTTGTCTTTGTACTCCTCACCTGGTTGCCGCCACACACACTTGACACCATCTGAACCAAATAAGTTTATGTTGGTCTCATCAGACCACAGGACATGGTTCCAGTAATCCATGTCCTTAGTCTCCTTGTCTTCAGCAAACTGTTTGCAAGCTTTCTTGTGGATCATCTTTAAAAGAAGCTTCCTTCTGGGATGACAGCCATGCAGACCAATTTGATGCAGTGTGCGGCGTATGGTCTGAGCACTGACAGGCTGACCCACCACCCCTTCAACCTCTGCAGCAATGCTGGCACCACTCATACGTCTATTTGCCAAAGACAACCTATGACACTGAGCAGGTGCACTCAACTCCTTTGGTCAACCATGGCGATGCCTGTTCTGAGAGGAATTTGTCCTGTTAAACCTCTGTATGGTCTTGGCCACCGTGCTGCAGCTCAGTTTCAGGGTGTTGGCAATATTCTTATAGCCTAGGCCATCTTTATGTAGAGCAACAATTCTTTTTTTCAGATCCTCAGGGAGTTCTTTGCCATGAGGTGCCATGTTGAGCTTCCAGTGACCACTATGAGAGAGTTAGAGTGATAACACCAAATTTAACACACCTGCTCCCCATTCACACATGAGACCTTGTAACGCGAACGAGTCACATGACACCGGGATGGGAAAATGGCTAATTGGGCCCAATTTGGACATTTTCACTTAGGGGTGTACTCACTTTTGTTGTCAGCGGTTTAGACATTAATGGCTGTGTGTTGTTATTTTAAGGGGACAGCAAATTTACACTGTTATACAAGCTGTACACTCACTACTTTACATTGTAGCAAAGTTTCATTTCTTCAGTGTTGTCACATGAAAAGATAGAATAAAATATTTATAAAAATGTCAGGGGTGTTCTCACTTTTGTGAGATACTGTATATATCAAAAAAGCTGCCAGAAAGAGAGACAAAGTGTGTTGGGAAGTGTGTCAAGGTGACAAGGACAACATGCAATTCTTATTCTCACTCCACCATTTGTACAGACTGACAACTGATAATGTGTGAACCTATACATCACACTGTTGGAAATTATGAACACAAGAATGTGGCATTTCTGTTATTTTATATTCATTGTTATTTTTAGATACTGTATATTAAAATATTTATTTGTAGGTAGTTTTGAAGGATTAAGTATAAATCATCAAAGCAACACTATCTATCTATCTCTCTATCTATCTATCTATTATCTATCTATCTATCTATCTATCTATCTATCTATCTATCTATCTATCTATCTATCTATCTATAATCTATCTATCTATCTATCTATCTATCTATCTATCTATCTATCTATATATTTACTCTCATGTCTACGTTATATTTCCAAAAGTATTGGGACGCCTGCCTTTACACGCACATGAACTTTAATGGCATCCCAGTCTTAGTCCATAGGGTTCAATATTGAGTTGGCCCACCCTTTGCAGCTATAACAGCTTCAACTCTTCTGGGAAGGTTGTCCACAAGGTTTAGGAGTGTCTATGGGAATGTTTTAAACTTTATCATACCTGGGATGTCTACTAGACACAGGAATTACAGGCCTACAATATAAAACGCCAAATTTCTATGCAAAACAATGTACCACTTTTAGATGCAAAAATCTGACATCATCATACCGCCAGGGAGGTTAAAGAAATAGCTCAGCCAACATACAACTTTGAGGCTCCCTTTGTCTAATTGAAACTCCATAATACGCTACACTATCTGATAAAGGGAGAGTCACTGCTCTGATGACTCCCTGAGATCTATAAATAAGAGGTGTCTTTCAGTTTAGAGTCTGATTCATGTGTGAAAAGCAATTTCCACCTCCACTTACTGGGTGGATGGATAAATAGGTTGGTAGGAAGGTGAATAGATGAATGGGTTGCAGAATGGATGGAGGAATGACTACATTGTTATAATATAATTTTTTACATTTTTTAAATAAAATAAGGAAAAATAATTTTAATGTTACTTATTTAGCTTAAACCATAACAAAAAAATAATAAATACATGTGAAAATTGTATACAAAAATACATTCCCTTTAAAGTGGTTTTAAACCCTTCCATATACCCAGTGAAGTGACTGGCCTCAGGTGATACAGAGATGAAACCAATCCTCCTAGATAAGTTATCCCCGTTTATCTGCATTCTTCTCTTCTCTACATCCGTTCAAAGTCCAGAATTTATACAGCTTGTCTGAGCATTAAGAAAAATGGGATGAAGAGCTTAAATTACACCAGTGGCTGCTGCTGCTGGTCTAACGCCAACCAACCCCCCTAATGTACGGGAAGGGTGCGATCACCACAAGCACACACA
>BLSH010241309.1:120043-141693 GCA_018402905.1 Glandirana rugosa
TTTTTTACGTTGTGGGTGGTTAAATAAGAAATCCCGGAGACGAATTATATATTTGCAAGAAAATTATTCAGAACCCCCAAACATTTTATATATATATATATATATATATATATATATTAAGCAGAGGCCCTAAAGAATAAATTGGTGGGTGTTGCATTTTTTTTATGTCACACAGTATTTGCGCTGCGATTTTTCAAACTCCATTTCTTTTGGAAAAAATTTCACTTTAGAGTTGTTGTAAACCCCATTCATGAAATTTGACCTAAGCACATATATCTGTAGTGTTTACTTATCTCTCTCCAATGCTCTAAGTGTCATGTCTTTCTGCTGCTCCGTTCCTCTGTTATCAGCAGAGTTAGTTCAGGTCAGGCGCTAATGTTGGACGAGAAGGCCTGGCTCGCAGTCTCCACTCTAATTCATCCCAAAGGTGTTCTATTGGGTTAAGGTCAAGACTCTGTGCAGGCCAGTCAAGTTCCTCCACCCCACACTCGCTCATCCATGTCTTTTTGGACCTTGCTTTGTGCACTGGCGTGCAGTCATGTTGGAACCGGAAGGGGTCATCCCCAAACTGTCCCCACAAAGTTGGGAGCATGAAATTGTCCAAAATGTCTTGACCTGCTGATGCCTTAAGAGTTATTTTCGCTGGAACTAAGAGGCCAAGCCCAACCCCTGAAAAACAACCCCGTATCATAATCCCCCTCCACCAAATGATTTGGACATGTGCAAGGTCGATAAAGACATGGATGAACGAGTTTGGTGTGTAGAACACCTTTGGGATGAATTAGAGTGGAGACTGCGAACCAGACCTTCTTGTCCACATGCCTAACCTCACAAATGCTCTTCTGGAAGAATGGTCAAACATTCCCATAGACACACTCCTAAACCTTGTGGACAGCCTTACCAGAAGAGTTGAAGCTGCAAAGGGTGGGGCAACTCAATATTAAATCCTATGGACTAAGACTGGAATGCCATTAAAGATCATGTGCGTGTAAAGTCCCAATACTTTTGGTAATATGGTGTGTATGTGTGTGTATATATGTATATATATATATATATATATATATACAATATCTCACAAAAGTTTTGTGAGATTTTATTATTTCTTTTCATGTGACAATACTGAAGAAATTACACTTTGCTACAATGTAAAGTAAAGATGTTGTGCTCCTCCACCTTTCGTTTGAGGATGGCCCACAGATGCTCAATATGATATAGGTCTGGATACATGCTCGGCCAGTCCATCACCTTTACCCTCAGCTTCTTTAGCAAGGCAGTGGTCGTCTTGGAGGTGTGTTTGGGGTCATTATCATGTTGGAATACTGCCCTACAGCCCAGTCTCCAAAGGGAGGGTATCATGCTCTGCTTCAGTATGTCACAGTACATGTTGGCATTCATGGTTCCCTCAAAGAACTGTAACTCCCCAGTGCCGGCAGCACTCATGCAGCCCCAGACCATGACACTCCCACCACCAGTTTGACTGTAGACAAGACAAACTTGTCTTTGTACTCCTCACCTGGGTGCCACCACACACACATGCTTGGCACCATCTGAACCAAATAAGTTTATCTAGGTCTCATCAGACAACAGGACATGGTTCCAGTAGTCCATGTCCTTAGTCTGCTTGTCTTCAGCAAACTGTTTGCAGGCTTTCTTGTGCATCATCTTTAAAGGGGCTTCCTTCTGGGACGACAGCCATGCAGACCAATTTGATGCAGTGTGCGACGTATGGTCTGAGCACTGACAGGCTGACCCCCCCCACCCCTTCAAGCTCTGCAGCAATGCTGGCAGCACTCATACGTCTATTTCCCAAAGACAACCTGTGGATATGACGCTGTGCACTCAACTTCTCTGGTTGACCATAGCGAGACCTGTTCTGAGTGGAACCTGTCCTGTTAAACCGCTCTAAGGTCTTGGCCACTGTACTGTAGCTCAGTTTCAGGGTCTTGGCAATCTTCTTATAGCCTAGGACATTGTTATGTATAGCAACATTTCTTTTTCTCAGATCCTCAGAGAGTTCTTTGCCATGAGGTGCCATGTTGAACTTCCAGTGACCAGTATGAGAGAGTGAGAGCGATAACACCAAATTTAACACAGTTGCTCCCCATTCACACCTGAGACCTTGTAACACGAATGAGTCACATGACACCGGGGATGGAAAATGGCTAATTGGGGCCAATTTGGACATTTTGACTTAGGGGTGTACTCACTTTTGTTGCCAGCGGTTTAGACATTAATGGCTGTGTGTTGAGTTATTTTGAGGGGACAGCAAATTTACACTGTTATACAAGCTGTACACTCACTACTTTACATTATGTAGCACAGTGAGGGGTGTACTCACTTTTGTGAAATACTGTATATATGATGCATTTAATTCTGATGTGTATGCACTATAGACTCCGGAACACTTGGCAATTTTTTGACAGACTGTGGATAGAGGATGGATTGTGAGAGTCTGGAAGTTGCAGTGATTAGCCATTGCTGACAACCATGCCAGACAATTGTTATGAACTTCATCGGACAGATTATGTCTAGATAAAAATAAAAAATGACCTACAAAAATTTTTGTTTTGCCCTTTAATATATAGCTTACGCTTCATGGCATAGTGATATATTGAAAAGACAACAGAGATTTAAAAGTACAGGTTGGGGTTGGAAATCATAAATCCAGCAAAGGGACCAAAATAAATTGTTAAAGTTGCAGTCTACAGCAGCAAGTGCAGAGGCTGCGCGCTCTTCTGACCCTTGGACAACAGCAGGTGCTTATGAAGCTGTTATTTGGCAGCTCTTGGGAGCGTGTGAGAGGTCAGTGAAATAAAATCTGATGCACATCAGTTTTAGTATAAATAATACGTTTCCACGTTCTTCTGCTATAAAATTTCCACCCAGTTGCAACGCTTCTAAAATATGCCTTGATATAAACAATAAAAATAACTTTACTATGCTATATGATTTGTTTTAATGGCCAGATAAAATTTAAAAAAAATCAAACAATAATCACAGTGTACAGCATATATCACCTTCAAAATATTTAGTTGAATCTTTCAAACAATATGCTTATAATGTCCTTTCAACAACAATTATCTTTTTCCCACATCTTTTTCAATATGCATACAGTGTTCCAAACCCCTTTGCAAATTACATGCAATGATATCCCTTCTTCAAAGGTAATCATGCTTTTGGTCTCTCTGGACCTAATTCCTTTTCCAGTGATTTCAGTCAAAAATTTATTTCCAATGCACAAACTCCATATAGAGCATATCATCATAGAAAGATAAACTTACTGTAAAGCATTTTTATTTAAATAAGAATTGGAGCATTAAAAATATCCACCAATCAGATTTGTCAAGTGCAAGCAAGCACTATAGATCACAACATATGATTTAAAAGGCAATCCAGATAGACCGTCAGTAAAGGCAATCACCTAGTAGGTGTGACTTAAACTGGCCATCCATGGATCGAAATTCGGCCAGTTCAGCAGGGACCTCCCAAATTTTGAACGATGTACGGGCAGGCCAATTGTGCCCAAGTCGATCAATTGATCAACGTTGGTACAACCAGCCTGTCAGCTTGTTGTACATACGGTTACTGCCAGCCACTAGCAGTAACCATTGTATTCTGCCGGCGGGGAATACTCCCTGCGTCCCCAGGTGACAGAATACAATAGTGCATCGGAAGACATTGATGGGGGAATGAAGCGATTTTCTTTCCTTCCACTCATGGTGGAAATAAAGAAAGAGGAAATCATATCATCTGTGGCCTACTTAAGCACTACTTCAAAGCATGATGCTCCCCGATGAAGCCACGCGATTAAGAGCGTGAAAAGTTACACCTGGAAAGCAAAGGATTTAAAGCCGGCCATAGATGATTGGAATCTTGACCAGTCCCTGCTGAAGCTGCCAAGATTCAAACCATCTATGGGCAGGCTGATTGTACCCAAGTCGACTTGTGGTTGTGGGAAAGAAAATCACATCATCTATGGCCTGCCTAACTCGGAAGAGACCATAAACAAGATTTATTTTTCCATAATAGGAAGGTAACTAAAAAAAAGTAGAGGTCTTGTTCAGGAGTGGATGGTCAAGGGATATCAGTACACATAATTGGGAAAGGGGCTGGAACACTGTTTGCATATTAAACACCCAAAAAGTCATAGTGATAAGGTATTCATTATTGTGTTTGGAAAAATATAACTAATTAAACTACAGGAGGTGAAAGAGTGCATTAATGTGTTGCTTGTCAATGCAAAGATGTCCAGTATTCTTCAACCCAATTTTCTGAAAATGTGAGAATCCTGGCTTACTCAAGCCCTTTCATCCTTGAAAGGGGGGGGGGGTGTATTGGCGGGATGGGGAAGGATTTCTTAGAGCTGTTCTGATCCACCTTTTTTGCCTTTTCCTTCCCTTTCCCAACCTCTTTCATCTGCCCTTATGTCAAAGACCCATTATGAACTATTCCCTCAAGCACTCAATGACTATGCATATTGGGTCGACACACTAGGCTCCTGTTTGTTGTCATTAGCATCTTCAGTGTTCTATGCATTGCTCTTTTGCTCCTGCTACACAATTGTCAAACCTTTTTAAAACCAATGAAAATACTGAAAAATATAACTTCGTATTGTGATCAGAATATACTGTATGTTGCACAGTGTTTGATTTGTTTGTTAGTTTATTGATTATATTTTGTATGTTATGAAGCAAAGAGGTTACGTATGTTTTCTGGTATTGATTAGAGTGTATGATTATTTGCACAGCTTGTGATATTATTTCTATATTTGTTTTAATTCAAACTACATAGATTTTCTAATGCTGTGAATCTGAGATCAGCAGGAACATCTGAGAGATGTATTTATGTTGCTCTGAGTATTGCATTTGAAAGTTGACTATTCAAGTTCATTTCTAATATAGATCCTTTCGTAGAATACAATTATGGAGTCTGGCTTTTCACTCTCTGTGCCCCTTCGAAATGCTTAGGCGTTCCACAAAGAAGGCAGTAGCATTTTTTCCTAAGGTGCTCATTACCTATAACTGATTTTTTTTCCTTTGGGAAATTGAAGGCTAAATGTGGTAGTTTAGCATTCAATCCTATTGACTTCATTCTTCACCTGTGGTCCATTTTGCATTGCAATTTGAATAAGATTTCTTTTTAGATTTTATTTATTTTCACTTTGAACGTTGATCAAATACCAACATGAACTCAAATTGCAATAGCTGTAGGTCATTTTTGAATAAAGTACAGAATTTCTTTGCGACTAATATGGACTTTTTGACTATATTTATAATGGTGCAACTGCACATGAAGCACTTAGTAGAAAGGACAAGCTATTTACATATTAAAGTGTTGTAGCTTATAGCCAAAGAAATTTAATTTAGGTACTTATAATGTCTGAGGACAAGTGTAAACCGCATTCAAAATAGAAAAAATAAATAAAACAAGGTCAATGGTGCAGATTGGTTGCAGCAATTTTGTTTAACCCTAGCTCAGCCTTATAAGGCAGTGGTCACCAACCTTTCAGACCTCATGGACCACTAAACTCACAATTTTGAATCCAGCAGACCACTAACATGAATTTTACATGCCTTATACACACAATCCTCAGGCGTCTGCCCCCCCCCCCCCCTCCCGATCACACCGCTGCCTCATACACACAATACTCCGGCTCTCTGCTCCCTTCCTGGATCACACTGCTGCCTTATACACACAATGCTCCAGCTCTCTGCCCATGCCTCCCCCCAACTTTCTTCATTATTCCTGCCTTATACGGACTCATTGGATCTCACCTCCTTATCCAGCCATGTGCTCGAGCCCTGTGTTCCCTCTCACAGACTGTGATTAGCACTGCCAGTGGAAGTCCCCTCCTTCTTCACCTCCCACTCTCTGCACTACTCCCAGCACCTCACTTTGAGTGCACAGGCACTGGAACTACAGGGGAGACATCGGGTATCAATGTGTGCTGACAGTATTGTTGTACAGTACAACAGTACAGTTGCAAACAACACTGGAAACAACATTAAGCGGTATACATCTGCAACAATGTTGATTTGCGGAAGGACCCCTGGGGACCACCAACATTCTCTTGTGGACCATCAGTGGTCCACAGGCCACGGGTTGGTGACCACTATTATAAGCTGTAAATGGCTAAAAGTAAGTATATGCTCATTTAGAAAGACCCCCCCAGTCTA
This sequence comes from Glandirana rugosa, assembly GCA_018402905.1. Taxonomy (NCBI): domain Eukaryota; kingdom Metazoa; phylum Chordata; class Amphibia; order Anura; family Ranidae; genus Glandirana; species Glandirana rugosa. Next base: position 126,220 of record BLSH010241309.1, read on the forward strand.
ACATTACCTTCTAAATACTTGTGCATGATAGTCATTTGATCAAAATTTCAACTATGGCACTAGGTAGGCATTGTAACATGAAGTCTTACCTATATTGCATTTCAGAAATAATCAGGCAGGCCATGTGGTGCCGGGGGGGGGGGGGGGGTATAAGGGGTTGTTTCACATGTTTTACAGACCGCAAAGGGAAACCCATGATGGGCAGTAAAAAAACATACAGTAACCCCTCCCTCTAATTTTAGGCAGTCCGTAGCAGTAAACCTCCTACTACCCTATTCATTGTTGGTCAGTGTCAAACCCCCCCCTCCATAAACCAGTGGTGATCAGTGGCATCAAAACACGCCATCATTGGCAGTAGATTCTCCCTTCCCTAATAATTATTGATCAGGGGAAGTAAAATACCCCACCTTCCCCTATTATTGGTGGTTAGTGGCAGTAAAACCTGAAAATTGGTTTTGTTTGCTGGGAAAATATGTGAATAATCAGCGCCCAAATGTGAAATAACAAAAGCAGCAACGCAAGGAAGAGAAAACACATTACCTCCACAAAAATTAATGCAATAAAAATGTGCAGCGCTCAAAAACATAAACAAGGTATTAAAAAACACCAAAATAATGAAAAAAGTCCAAAGTTCTTATATATGTGCATATAGTCCAATCCCAAAGGAAAGAAATAATTCCACACTTGTTATGTGCAATATATATGACCAGATAAACATGAAGTGATCAAGATGGCAACTCACCAGATCCAAATGCTGCCTCACCTAGGAGGACAGCAAAAATGCATACAAAGTTACACATGGGTCTGGATATTCTGGTGACCTTTCCTTGTCCTTTCAAATCGACTCCATGATAATCCAGAAAAAGGAAAAAAGAGAATGATGGTGCAGTATATCCAAACTCAACATAGAGTGGAATAGTGGGAAAACCGTCCCCCATCCACCAGTGCTTAAAGTATAGTGGAAAGACACCAAGTCCATTCGCTGAGAAAGTTCCGGAACGCAATGCGTACGGAAGGGGAGGAATTTTGTGGCGTCACCCGTGGTCGATGCCGGCTCTCGCATGTGTCATCTGATGATCTGATACGCTGATTGTTTTTACTACGGAATATATACCTAGCACTGAGTCACAGTGCAGGCTATGTAAGTGCAAATTTAAACAATAAATTGTGTTTTATATGATGGAGAGCACTATGGATTGTTCTTTGTATTATATGCGATATCCGATGCTTGGAGCTGCAACTAGGAGGAGAATACTTACCTGAGTTGTTCCTTGAGTGGAGGTCTCCCCCCTCTGTGCAGGGGTCAAAGAGCGCATTTGATCCTTTATAGAGGGTCCACTGAGGGAGGTGAGCGACCATCCGTATATTGGTGGTGGATTGTACTGAAGCACTTTTTTGATGAATCTACTCTCACTGCATGAGCACTACTGGTGTTGTCTTACTGAGTTATCTGCATATGGACTGATAATTAAGTGAATCTTTCTCTGAAGCGCTGCACTCCTTTTGTATACAATACTACAGTGACTGCTGTCATGCTCCAGGGGCCTTGCTGCCACCTGAACACAGGAGGTTGGCTGCTAAACACTGGCGCCGTTCAGAGTATACTTTCTATTTTCTCAATGAATGCAAAGTGTTTTCTGATTGGAGGTAGAAATTGTGATGCCCCACCTCTCCACCTCGTCCAATGGGAGAATGATTTGCATTCATTGAGAAAATGGAAAGTGTTCCCCGAATGGTGTCCATACTTAGTTAGTGACCTTCTGTGTTCACAATGCAGCAGGGCAGACACTCAGCACAGAACTTGGAAGCTGTTTGAGATCATTGTTATAGCGGTGCCTACTACAGGGATTTCCAGCTTCCACAGGGATCCCACTGGTATGGCTCATACATACTTACATCAGTCCAAGTGGGATCAACGTAACTGTAAAAATCACCATACCTAAACGTCAGCTTTAAACTTTGTGTAATTTAAAAATAGAGTGCTGTACTACAGAAACGAATGTAAAAAAATATGTACTGTATGCTAAAAAATATCCTAGGATTAAAATAAAAATAATTTGTTGGATATTTCCTAAAGCTGCAATGTTGGAAGTTCTTTGCTAAATTACTGCTTGCGGAAACCCTGCAATTCTTTAATCACCATTATAAGTTGCTAGGCTGACAGCATTGTTCTTACACGGTGGGATGAGAAGTTGGTGAAACGGCAGTAAGTAGCAGTGGGAAATGAGTCGGTGGGCAGGATAAGGATTAAGGTAGTATAGTTGTTGGCAGACAGCTTGCAGTATTCCGAGGACACAATCTGAAGTGGGGGTAGTGTATTTGGCACTCTCTGTGTAGAAATCTGTGATGCTAATTAAATCATAAAATACAAGATCTCTCCCTCTGTAATTTATGAAAGGCATGACAGGTCTGAGATTAAATTAGAATACACTCAAATAAACGACAAGTGTTGGTGTAACATATATTTATTAGGGGATGAATTTCATTTTGCAATAATTCCAAACCATAAACACAAGGAAAAAAACACAGAAAATGTTATTCAGAGATAAAATAATAAATCAATGTACTGTTATTAAATAAGCCTGACGACACATAAGGGGATATTTATAATGGTAAAGTACAGTACCCATAGCAACCAATTAGAATTCATCGTATGCTGGTCTGAATTCAGCAGTTTGACTTTTGATTAGTTACAATAGGTTGTTGTGCTTAAGCCTGATTGCCTCTTGCAATTCCTGTTTTATGCATTTGTGCTGCCATTAAACCTTAATAGGCTGTTAAGCCTTGTGCACATGGGCATTTTGATGCATTTGAAGTAAATTCTGGGTGTATTTCCGCACCCAGTACAGACAGCAGCAGAGTACAGCTGCCTATAGTAATGAAAAGGCTGTACGCTAGCTATGCACAAACTTGCGCACAGGCATAAATCCTGGAATGCAAATTTTGCATAGTCAGGAATTTATGCTTTTGCGCAAATTTACGCACTTGTTGCATATACTTGTGTACAGCTGGTGTAAAGCCATTTATTTAGACAGCTGTACACTGTAGCTGTCTCTCCCAGGCTTAGATATATGCCCACAGTCTATGCCAGATGCCTCAAAACACCTGTTTGCATGAGGCCTGAAAATTTTTTATGTACTTTCCTACTAGATAACAGCCTCTTCTGCAGGATCAAATGAACTCTATAAAGGATAAGGATCAAATGTCTCTATGTTGTTAGACTTTAATTATGGCTCACATAGGCAAAGATTTAAATTTAATCTCCTTGCAATGGGGTCTCCCTGCGCTAGAAGGGTTAAATGTGTGTTATGGGGTAGATGACTAAGGTGTGACAGACCACGTAGCACTCTGCTGGGGTGCTTCCACGAAGATACAGCTTTCTCCTCCTTGGAACCAGATATTATAGCTGAGAATTGTAATCAAGAACTAGATGACACTAGCTTAGGTGCAAACTGGAACTGACTTTATTGTAAATTCGGACAGAATATATACCACACAAAATCAAGTAAGTGCTTGATCACATTACCCTAAAAAATGCAAACTGTAAACAGTAATATTAGTACATCTAATGAACAGCTACCATAAACATAAACCATAATCTAATTACATAAACATATAAACATCCCACAATATTTTGGTAACAATGTAAAGTGGACACAATGCTAGTGACATCTCCAAGAGGAAATAGCAGGAATAGCAGACAGACAGAAACAATAGGTGACTCAATTTACAATGTGCATCAGGTTGTTTTGAGCTGATTGTATTAACACCTATTCTTAGTCTCTAGGAAGGGGTGAAGCAGTTATTGCTGGTTGGGGCATAGAGGCCCTAAATCTGTATCCAGGCCCTAGGCTCCCAGAGTCTGTGTGTTTCGGGGAGACATTGACCTGAATCCGAAGCAAGAGAACTCCAAAGGTCTCCCAGGCACACACCTCCCAAAAAATTGAGCCCCCCTCAAAAGCCAGGGCCCATAGTAAGTAGGCAAGAGGCTACCCTGCAGTCCCCTCCAAAAGCCCTATCCCAGCCGGGACTGTCAAATAAGGTATAACAATTACTTTATTCCTTGTTATGGGAGGCTCCAGTGCTCTTGTCTGGGACCAGTGTGACCAGAAATGTGTGGACTGCAACAGAGTGCACCAAATGCAGGTAAAAAATAAATAATATGATTTATTATAAGATAAATTAAATAACAAGAAAACGCACCTCCAATATAGTGAATAGTGAAAAACAACCAGTAAATGAAGCAAGCAATAATAACAGGTGTGCAGTTCTTCAACAGGAAATGACTATTAGATCCAAAAGGTAGTCCCAAATCCACCTGGTGGGTGCACAGACCAAGACGTTCCTCAAACATCATGAATATGTACAGAAGGTCGGCACTCCAAAACTCCAATGCAGTACATTTATTGATAAGTGCAGAGATAATACATGAACAGCAGATGCCTTTCAGCGGGACAAGCCACTTTGGTCACAGCTTGCTGTGGGGTTTTGGAGTGCATTGCATTGGGGTTTTGGAGTGCCGACCTTTTGTATATAACCAGTAAATGAACCAAATGATAGCACACAATAAATGACAGACTAAATACAATATGTACAGCGCAAGGGATAACCAAATCGTAATAGTACCAGGGCCAGGGTCATACACAGAAGATCAAGCAGGGGGGAATCTGGGAACAGACAGGATGGGGAAGGCAGGATCAGGGTCAGAGTCCAGGACAGGAGATGGGAAACAGGCTACAGGAACACAGGATTGCAGGTCAGGGGCACAAGGAGAAAATACCAAGGCAAGCATCATAGTATTTTCCAGGTTTAAATATGCTTCCTGCAATCAGCATCCGGTGATGCCTGATTGCAGGGGAAGATGTCAGCTCCTGACTGCCTAGAGACACCCGCTGGTGGACACCGGAACTGCAGCCTATAGATCTGGAAGAAACTGTGCCACCAGCAGGTGAAAACATTCATTTCCTGACAGCTCTCCTCTTATCTCTGATGTTTTGAGTTGGGGGTGGGTCCATGCCATCCCCATATACAGTGCAGGACTTTGTTTCGTCCTGCATTGTACTTAATGATGTAGGCATACAACCTGGCTGAAGTACCTCAGAGAAGAGACTTCAGGGGCCTGATCATACAGCGCTGAAGGAGCTTTGCAGAGTGAGGAATATGGGAAGTAATTAATTGTATTCCTCTACTCCAAAGACCTAAAGCGGGCCTCACTCCAAAAATGAACTATTCCTCACTGCAGTCCTTCTTCTGCTATTTAAAAACAAAAAAATTTTTGGTGTTTGTTTTCATTTTTTAATTATTTTACTTAGGCTCACCCCTGTCTCCATTCTTGTCTAGGCCAGAATGGCATATCCCTGCCCCTGCAGCCTCCTGGGCTACCCCCGTCAAATACCCCAGGAAGCTGCAGGAGCATAGACACAAAAGCAGTTGAAGGGTGGACTTGGTGGCGGGTCATCAGGGGATTGGCAGTAAGAACCCATAATAGTCTGCTGTAGATTATATATGATGGGAAGATGACCGTCTAAGTGACAGATATCCCTTGGTAACCCCTAACACAATGTGAAATATTTTACAGTTGGATGATACGTTCGCAAACATCAGATAGTAGTGTAAACACAAAAAGTTTACACTCCTGATGACATCACTGGCATATCAGTTTATTCAACTCAAAAAGGCAACAGATGTTTCCTTGTTTGAAGGCCACTCCTTTATAATATGTTTCACCCAGGAGGGCTTAATCATAGAAAAAAAGCCTTTTTGGATGAAATGCATGGCCTTCATATGAGGATATGCCTATTGCCATTCATGGCTACATGTATTTAAATGCTAGTGACGTTGTTGAGGTGCAAACTTTTCATGTTCATTGTCTGGAGCATGGACAGTCTCCTGGGATCAGCTCCTAGTGGTGCAATGAGGGGAATTTGAGAGGCATCTTGACTGAATGCTTCATGATCACATGATAGTTTGCTGACAAACTATAATCCTCTGAGTGCTTTATGTGTGAGTTAGGGGCGTGAGTACGGCATGTGAAGTTGATTATGTTGTGTGTGATCTGTGGGGTGTGTGTATGCATTGTGTGCACTTTGTGCTGTACATTTGCCGCCCCGCTTCACTTCTTGGGCTTGCTATCCCCTTAGAGTCAGTGGACTTCAGTTAAGGTACAGGAAGTGACTTCATAAAAAGTTTGTATACATAATAATTTAGTTGCCAGCAATGTTTTCCCCCTCCTTGCTTTGTCAGTAATCTAAAGTTTATCCCATCTGACTCAAATGCAGTGACTTGATTTACAAGAGTGATCGCTAACAACCGATATAAGTGATATCCATGGTGTCCACATACCCTGCAGAGAATCTCACCTTGTAAAATGTAATACTATTTCTGGCAGAGCCATTTACATTTTCATAGTAAAATTATGTAGTGGTTATCCATTTTCAGTACAGATTGGTGTAGAATAACAGATGATTGGCAAATACACATTGTAAGAGTTTCTTTCTCAGAAATATCCTGAAATTTCAGCATTACAATTCTAAAACAATTTAGAACTATTAGACTTGCAAGCTCACTTTAAAGGCCCACTAAATTACACAGGTGATAAAATATATCAGATTTACTGAATGGCAAGAAACTTCTGCTGCATGCACACGACCATTGTCTGCAGCCCTCTCCTTTCCCCTTCCCCCTTCTCCCCCCTTCCCCCTTCTCCCAGTTGACAATTAGTGCTTTTCTAGCTATAATGTCCTAAAACGAAAATGTAATATCTTGCAGTATGGAAAATTGGGGATGTTCTGTTTGCTGTTTAGGTAAGCAGGGAGGCAAGTTAGATGCAGTTCCGGCAATTGGAGTGTCATTTTTGCCATGCAAAGTCTCTTCAGAGCTAAAGAAATTCAGATGATACCCTTTTTTACAGCAGTGATATCGCTAAAGTAAGCAGTCATTTTGAAAAAGGGCATGGTTACACAACCGTCAGTTTCTTTAGAACATGGTAAGGTAGGATTCTTTAATAAACTTTGCTAAAATCCTTTTAGGCTCATTCACACTTAATGCGGAACTTTTACCTTTAACATTTATAACAATTTGATGAGGATTAATGTTCTTTAACAAAAGAACATACATGCCACAATAATAATTAATTTTGCAATAATAATTACACTACCAAAATTTGAGTGTGCTGTAAATTGCCTTCAGCGCTGCTTCCTTCTTGCTGGAGGCCGCCACTTTGTTGGAGCTCAAAGCAGCCACTTCCTTATTGGAAACTCTACTCCTCTAGCTGGTTTTAAAAACTATATGCCACTTTGCCAAGGTAGAAAGGAGAGAATATCAGGGAGATAAGATAAGACCCTCTTTGTCCTGTCACTTCTGCTGCTTCTCTTTTCTACCTTCCTAATCTGTGTTCCCTCGGCACAGTCTGTGTCATTCCTGATGATTCCCCCCCCCCCCCACAGGCAGAAAATATTTAGGCTCTGAGCAATTTGGCCTCTAGTGATTCACTGATTATCGGCACAAAGCTGAGAATAGAGAGCAACTGAGCATGTGCAGAGCAGGGTGAAACGGGGCCTTACTGGATTTTGCACAGTATAGGCATTTATTTTTAATGTTTTACATAACTCCACCTGAAAAGGGGGCCAACAAGTAATCGATCTGTTCTTAATTACTGACTAAAGTTCCACTTTAAGCAATCCTTTGAGACGTGTTAACGGCCACACATGAAAATGCTTTGTATTAAGGTAGTCTATTTATGATGCATTGGCTGCCAACACACCACAACAGATACATGTATAGTCCTTTTTTAATAGCACAGGGCACCACGCATGGTATATGCATTGAGGTGGGTTGCTAAGCAGTGTGCTTTTTACTGTGAATGGTACCACAGTGCATGGCACAAAGAGCAGGTCCATAGTCATATGTTGTGGCAATTTGTAATACATGTGTGAATGGGTCCCTAATTTATATAAATTAGGGGATTGTTCTCTTATTTTTCTCAACAAAACATGAGTGTCACTTCAATAGATTCTTTCTTTTACTTCTTCGGGCAAGCTAGAGAATCACAAAAACAAAATGGTCTGAAAGTTAAAATAAGTGTAGATGCGGTTTACACTATATTTTAAAATTCTTTTTCATCTTTGCTTTCTCCGAGGCCACAACTAAATTAATTTCTATAATTGCTTGTAGTACATGTATGAATTTAGGATAGCTTAAGCAACAAAAGTGGGATATGACCTCTGCAGTGCACAAACTACAGGTATTCTGCCATGTAAATTAAGCATTGTGGCTCATGGCAAAAAAAAAAGCATGAATAGTCGCCGGGCTTGCAGTAAGCGCATACGCCCTTAATAAAGTGGGCTTTGGAACAGTCTTAAAAATCTTATAATATAATTATTCCGCCGACAAAACACGCTAAAATATGTTCCTTTTAAGGGCTGAATTAAATATTGTCTTACAATATATTCCCCATTGCAGGCACATTGAACAAGACCATAATCTTCATTAAGTTAGGTGCTTTGAAATCCAGATTTTAATACAATGAAATTGTAATCACACTACGGAAATAATTGCATATGGGCATGATGTAAAGATTACCCATATTTCATAAACCTACTATGATCGCTGTCTATCATTCCTTTAGTACTTGTTCAAAGTGGCCTCTCTGTCCATCATTTCTACTGCATCTCTACTTGAACATCCATAATGCTGTTGTTTAGCAGTTTATCTATATATTTTTTAAAACATTAAATGAGACTTCTAGGACTACCTAGATGGAGACTAAAATATTCTGCATATACTTTAAGGTGACTTATCAAAGTGAGCACCATCTACTATTTATTCTCTTATATGAAGTTTGTATATTGCACCGAATACACCTGAGATCTGGGCTCAGCTTATTTTATTCTTGTCTTTTCACTTTAACACACAGTATGTACTGTAGAATGTTCAGGGATTCTAAGGCTAAGATCTCTACACTACACTACACCTCATTTAGATACGGTGTATGGAATTTGTATTTGTTTTATTTATGGATAAGAGGAGGCATCAATTTTGTACCAACTTTGTAAGCAAGCTGGGAGTTATGGAAGGAGTATTCTATCTCTGATGCTTCCACAAAATATATGAAGACAGCAGAAGACACAGCCCACCAGACTCTGAATATAACTAAAATGCATTTTGGATGGATTGACCTATTAAAGGTTCTCTAAAGAAACAAATTACAGTATAATCTTTTTTATGTTCAAGTAGAGCTCAAGATTTAGCCCCAAAAGCAATATAAATTTGTACCACTATGCTCTATATATTTGCAAAGATATAGTAGTAAATCTGCCACAGATCTGATATATGTATATTATGAGATTATATCCTTAGATGACAACTTCAGCTTTGAACAATACAAAATAAGTAGTCTTCCCTTAAATAATAAGTAAGATCTTAGTATAGTCTCGTAAGATTGTAGTATAGCCTGAAAAAAATATCTTGCTGCATATGAATATGTTCATACTGCTTTCCTTCAGCACACTTTAAATATGATAGTTTATAGCACTCTGGAGGGTACTATATGTCAAAACTGTGCATCATTGATTGGCTATATCGGTACTGTCTGAAACCCCTCTATCTGTAAGACTTGCCCTTATATCTCCAAGGCTGTAAATCTATGAAGTGATAATGAATGACATCACAAGACACTCTCAGTCACCTATATGTTAAATTTGATTCACCCCTATACTTTCCTCATCACGTTTCTTCTCCATTCATCTAGCAGAAGACAATCCTTGCTCTCATTATTGTGTGGCTGATTGTTGCCAGTGAAATGTTTTCTCTGCAGTTTATTTCTGACTACATAAATTAAGGTTTAGCATATTTTCACACTTCTACATCTGGTCCATTACCACCTTTCTTCCAGTCTTTTAGCTGCTGCTCTATTGACCTTCGCTTTTAGGATTTTATTCTTCGTTTCATGACATTGCTGTATTTATGTGTATGTATTTTTATGTGCAGTTAAACTGCCATTCGCTTTTACTACATTTATTTTAATTATCCTTCTATTCTAGATGTTCTTATCCCCTTCATATCTATGTATGATATTCAGGCAATTTTCACATTTGCAATGATGCTTAAAGATTTTTTTCAGTGCTAATATAATCTTTTCCTTATGGCACTGTTGCTTATCAAATCTTTCTTTTTCTCTCTCTTAACACTACGCCATTTGATACAAAGGTGGGTTAACCTGGTTATTTTGAGTGTGTTGTTGACAATATATGAAAGTAACTTACATATGGCTGCCCTAAGGCTGGCCATAGATGATGTGATTTTCTTTCCTGCAACCGCGAGTTGTAGGAAAGAAAATCCTTGATTCCCCTATCAACACTGTCTGAATCCCTTCCGCGGAGCTGTTGTGTTCTTCCATTTGGGGGGGGGCATGGGAAGTCCTCCCTGTCGAGGGAACACAGTGATTATTGCTATTGGCTATAGCTGCTGGCAATAATCACATGCTAGAAATATGACACGCTGGTTGTCCCCAAGTTGGTTAATGAAACAACTTGGGTACAATCAGCCTGCCCATAGATGGTTCGCATTTTGGTTTGTCCCTGCTGAACCAGCTGAGATTTGAACCATCTATGGCCGGCTTAAAGCTGGCCATACACAGCTCGAATTTTGGCTGACTCCTGTCAAAGCAGATAAAATTTGGCTTTGTTGGCTCTGCAAACACCATTCGGCACAACCAAGTCAATTTAAAAATCGACAGAGTCTATCAGACACATGAACGCTATGTTCACACTTATGCTGTTCCCCTGCAGCAGCGTTTATATAGGCACAGCAGCCTACTTATTTAAATGGGCTGCTGTACCTTCGGGAAATGCAGGTCCTTTTTCTAAAACTGCAGCGGCACAGAAACCACATGGTGCTATTCATTTCCATGCACGGGAATCAGTGTTGCCAACCTACCAGATTGAAATTTACTGGCACCGACAAGTTTTTACTGGCATTTCCAAAAGTTACAAAATTACAGTTTTATGTGCAAATTTCAGTATTTAGGCTACAAACAATTACAATATGCAATTAGCAATATAATGTAAGGTAGATAGTAAGGCAAAAAAAATTTCTCATTTTATTTCTGATGTAGTAAGTAAGTAGCTCTGGGACAGGACTTAGGAGGGCAAGAAATTAGAATGGACACACATGGAATTGACTCTCACACTGACACTGACAGCAGGGGGCAGCAGTACAGATGATGATGACACCTCACCGACATGACTTGTCCCCTCCTGAGTCACAGAGGCTGTCTCTCTCTCCACGTCAGGTGGTCCCTTCAGTCTACTCCGGTCTCAACAGCACTGACAGTCCCGCTCCCGGCCTGCCATGCTCCCGCACACGAGGCGCTGGCCACTCTGCTTGGCTCCTTTGCACTATGACATCACACAACATGCTCAGGCACTGCTTCCGCCAGAGCCACCTGAACACACTGTAGCAGACACTCAGATGGTCTCAGGCGGCTCCAAATTTAGCCGAGCATCACAGTCATATTTTTTACTTGCAACCTTTTCCTTTTACTGGCATTTACTGACAGGAGAAAATTGCCCGTTTTTTACTGGCTGCCAGTAAAATTACCGACGGTTGGCAACACTGACGGGAATATACACCACATTTTCCAAAGCATGGGTGCGTCTGCTAAATAGCAGCATGGTTTTTGCTGCGGGTGCAGGAACGTTTGCGATTTACACACCTTCCTGTGACCGCAATAGTGTGAACCAAGGCTAAGTGTTTGGGTATTCAGGCAACCACTGCCTAAATACAATAGCCATATGTGGAGACTCCTACATTTGCATTGTTAAGCGTGGATGGGGGCACCAATAGATTTTTTTCTCAGTCCCATTGATGGTATAGCACAGGGGTAGGCAACCTCGGCCCTCCAGCTGTGGTGAAACTACAAGTCCCATGAGACATTGCAAGACCCTGACAATTATAGGCATGACTCCTAGAGGCAGAGGCATGATGGGATTTGTAGTTTCACCACAGCTGTAGTGCCGAGGTTGCCTACCCCTAGTATAGGACATAAGGAATCTTTGCTGTCATCCTGATAGCTGCACCACTGACTATGTTTACTTTTTCACTCAATTCTGGCAACATTTAAATCTAGACCCAACTGAAATGAATAGATTACTCTTTACTGAGCAAAGGAGATAATGAACAACAACCATACATATGTTCCCAGCATGGTGGAAAATGTCTGAGAACAATAACAACTGCCGCAAATGTTTGCATAAAATAATTAATGCTTAAAAGGCAGCTTGCATTGTTCAGTGATGACTCACAAAGCTTGAATCAGTTGCTTCAAATCAGAATATTGGCACAAGCTTAGGTTGGTAACACAGTGGCAGCTCTTGCATCTACTTTGAACAAATGGTAAAGTAGAGATTTAGGTATACAATTTGACAATGTTTTCATTTAGCTCCCTCATTGTAATCCTCTAACATATGCCCTTTTCTATAATATACATATATTTTTTTTTAAACAAGCTGTATGTTGTTACATTTGAGCACAGGTTATAATTTATGTCAAAGCCTTATTACCCATTTTATGTTTGGGGGTTGTATAGCAGGAGGTCAAGGATGTTCTGATACTTCCAGAAACCACAGGGCCTCAAATAGCAAGCATAAGAATTTTCTTTGTAGCCAGCACAACTCCAATAATAGGTGCAGCTTGTAGAAGTTGTAGGGAAATTATTTAACGTTGAGCTTCAAAAAAACATTAAAGTGGAAGTGAACCCTTCTATCGTTTTCAGCCAAGGAAGCTGCCATCTTGGCCTTTGTTTAATCTTCAACTGCCATGATGTTTCACATGTGATCAGTTATGATGGTTTGACAGTTTGGTTGAGAGCACAACCCATGTGACAGTTAGCATTCCTGGTATGCCAGCAATGTAAATGTTTTTTGGAACTATTAAATCGATGGGATTACTTCTGCTTTAAGAATACATGCTTGTGAACTTTTCTACCTTGAAAAAGAGATGTTATTTTTAAAGTGAGTGTCAATTTTTGCTCAGAAAAATCCCTCTGGATGATGTTTTTTTGTACATTGCAAGTAGGAATGAGATCAAGCGTGTTTGGATCTTTGTCTGAACCCACCTGAGTATGCCAGGAAGCTGTCACTGTACTGAGCCAATCATAAATGGCCAAGGCATGCTCAGCCCTGCCACTCCATTCACACCCATTGCATTTGTGCAGCCGTAGGACATGCCCCAGCCACAGATGATTGGCCCAGTACAGGTTACAACTTCCTGGCGGGCTCGCTCAGGTAGGTTCAGACTAGGATCCAGACACACACCTGAGCTCATTACTAATTGCAAGGATTTTAACAAGCTTTGTTGCAGATTCCTCTTTTTTTGTTTTTTTTTTTGGAAAAAATTGCTGTTTGTTTCACAATTTCCCTTCCAGACTGATTTCTGAATGGGAGGGTCTGCTTTCACCTAAATACATTTTAATCACCTAAACAAATCTCAGTGGGGAACATTTATTAATGCAAATGCATCTCTTTAGAAGTAGGTAATCTTTAGGAACTATCTCATGAAAAATATAATTCCTGTTGCAGGGGGTGCCTGGATTTTTACTTGCTAATTTTTTTTTTTTTTTTTTAGAAAACCAGTGAGCCCATTAGAAAATTCAGTTAGGCCCCTTTCACACAGGCTTTCCGAACAGGTCCGTCTGTCAGTTTTTCAGGCAGACCTAATCGGATGCTCCATCAAGCCCTATGGAGCAGTGGATGTCAGCGGTGACATGTCCGCTGACACCTGCTGCTCTCCGATACTGTCCATGAAATCCAGACAGGTGGAAACCCTATTTTCCATCCGTCTGGCGGATCAGATGAAAACTGACAGGCGGTCCGTTTTTATCCATTCTCCTTATAGAGGAGAGCGGGGCTCTGACCGGTCCGTCTCAGCACCGTGAGCGGAGACAAACCGGTCATCCGCCCGCTCAGCGGGGATCAGCAGATCGGTCCCCCGCTGAGCAAAACGGAGCCTGCTGGGCGGAATGCCTGTGTGAAAGGACCTTTAGTTATACTTTTTTCCTGTACAACAACAGAATACAGAACACCCAGCGATTACCATAGTGCATTAAATTTGTTGATTTTTTTAATTATTTAATTGTATTTGATTAATTTAATTTTAAATTTAATCTGCTGCAGATTGAAATGGAAAGAGATTTTTTAATAACAGTAAATTACAAAATGGCTTGTGTAATAATTTTATATGCCAGTTTAAGTTGATAGCACTCTGCAGTACAGTAGAGACATTTTCATTAAAAATACTGGGCCTCTCATTTTGAGTCCTGCTGTGTTTTTTTTTTATTTGTTTTTCTTAATGATTAAATGGTCTCAAATTTTTGGGTTTTACAGCTGCCTTTATGTTGGTTTTCAGCTATAAGATATCACCAATATAACTTAAAGCGGTAGTAAACCCGCCTCCTTAAAAAAAAAAAACCTGCAAGACAATAGCATAATATGTTAGTATGCATTGCATACTAACATATTATGAAATACTTACCTTAGAATGAGGCCCCCGATGCCCGAGTCGGTCAGCGCTAAGGACGCTGACATGTTGGCCCTCTTCTTTCTTCTGGGTGCGCAGCTCCGGCGCTGTGAGTGGCGGGGGCCGCGTGACGTCACTCTTTTTTCCGGCAGCCAGCTCTGAGTTGCCGGACGCCTCGGCCGGATCATCAGAGCGCATGCGCCGCTAATGTCAGCAGCTGCATACAGGGCGAATATCTCCTAAACCATGTAGGTTTAGGAGATATTTTTTTTTACCTACAGGTAAGCCTTATTATAGGCTTACCTGTAGCTAAAAACAGTAGTGGTGGGTTTACTACCACTTTAAGCTATTGTCCAAATTGATTACACAAACTCTCCTCTTATTAAATCATTTTGAGTTTACTGCAGGCTGCATGATTTACCTAGAATCATAATGAGTGATTGATGATTGTGGCATTGCATGATAGCAATCAGTCGCAGAATGTTCACATTTAGAGAGTCACTGATTCATTTACATGTCAGCAGGAACCAGATTTAACCACTTGCCGACCGCCGATCGGCGATTGACGGCGGCAAAGTGGCTCGTTCCCGCAAATCGCCGTCATACGACGGCGGCTGCGGGAACGTGTATAGTGAGCGCGCGCGCGCCGCCGGAGGCGCGCCCGCGCGCTCACTGTGTCCAGGGGGGGCCAGGGAGCGGGTGCGGCGGCTTCGATTGCCGCCGGCCACCCGCGATGCCCCCCCCGGAGCGAATGAGCGGAGGTCCGTGTATGTAAACACGGACCTCCGCTCTGTGTGAGGGGGAAGGGCTGTGATCACAGCCTTCCTTTACGTGAAGGCTGTGATAACTTCCCTTCCCCTGTTAGGGCATCCCCCATACAGTTAGAACACGCCCAGGGAACATAGTTAACCCTTAGCGCGCCCCCTGCAGGTTAACCCCTTCACTGCCAATGACATTTAC
>BLSH010241309.1:141967-164752 GCA_018402905.1 Glandirana rugosa
TGCAAAGACGTCTCTCTCTATCTGCGTTTACCCCTGTTGTACACAAGACAAGTTGTGTCCGTTAAACTTTTGGTCCTTCATTTCGACAGTGGAGTGATTTCCTTCACGTGTAGTCTCGACCTCTGTTCCATCTCTAGAGTTGTAGGAATGACGAAAAACGTTTTGTTAGTCACTGTACAAATTGTCTGACATATCCACGTATTGTATAACAAAAGAATTAAAACTGATATCAAGATGAAATTGGTGAAGTCGGGGCCTTCCTAAAGGTCGAAATCCTGGCCTCGGGAAAAACGCTAAGCCGCTAAGCAGCGATGACGCAGCGGTGATCAAATACCACCAAAAGAAAGCTCTATTTGTGGGAAAAAAAGGACGCAAATTTCGTTTGGGTACAACCTCGCACGACCGCGCAATTGTCAGTTAAAGCGACGAATCGCCGAATCGCAAAAAGGGCTCCGGTCCTAAAGCTGGAAATCCTTCCGGGGCTGAAGTGGTTAAAGTAGAACTATAGTCAAAATTAAGAAAACAATATGTTATGCACCTATACAGTCTGTTAAACATGTCACTGATTGTTTTGCAAAAAGCAGTAAGGATGTTGAGATCTCTACCTTGTCTCCAGCTCTGATGTGCACTTCCTTTAGTGAGGTGACAGCTTTACTTCCTGGTTTTCAAATTGCCTGTGTTGAACAGAACACATGTTGTCCCCATTTGCGTCTATCTCTCTCTGCAGAAACGTCCTGACATCACTGGGGGAGGGGCTCCTATAGCCATGGAAATCTCAGCCATCATTCTACATACAAGTCCTGATTAGGCTCCACCCATAATCGGCCCCTGAAACCCCACCCATTCCCACCTATGCCCCGCCTTTGCCCACCCACTGCTCTGTCTATACAGCCAGCGCCTAGGTTGGATTTTGTTCTGCCAGTTTACAAATGAACAGAGGAGAGCGGGCAAAGAGAAACACAGAGATTAATAGACAGATCTGTGTGGAAATGGACCTGTAATGTACTCTTTTACATAGCACACACCCAGCTATTGATTGGCAGATGAGTGTGTGTTCTGTAAAATAGACTGAGCATCATAGAAAGCTGGAGGTCTGTTGGAGAGACAAGTCACTTCACTGAAAGGAAATGACATCTGACCTCTGCCCTGCTCTGCTGAACTCCTCCCATCATCTCTAGCAGTGTATAGCAAAGAAGAAATGAATGGGAGATTACAGTCCACACTTGTAACTACATGGTAGGAAAATAATCATTTCAGTTATTATGTTTATTACCATGTGTAACTTTCAGGTACTTATGAGGATTTACCAAAATATGTATGTTGCCTTTAATTGTACTTTAAGCAACTGATCATGGCAAACTGCAATTTTGAATGATTTTTGGTTGTGTTATTTATGCAAGTGAAATTCCTGCACAAATTTTCCATTTTTGTTTTGCTTTTATGTGTGTGTCCTTGAAATGATTTGTACCTTTCCTATAAGCAGGGAATTAGGGGTCAATTGAAGGCTTTTAATGAATTATTTCTTTTAACCAAATCCATTTGTCAAGGGGGCCTATTAAATATTCCCACAACGCTTTCATTGAGCAAACCATTAGTATATTGCCTGACGAAGGACTTGGCAACTAATTATAAAATCTATTGATTCCATATCTATTATACCTGATGATCTCGATGGCATTCGGCTCACAAGAGTGCTGTTTTAATCCATAATGAAAGTAAAGAGAGAGAAATCATTTGGAAGTGTAATTAATGAAGCTTGATTCATGGAAGCACAGGGATGTATTTTACTAAGAAAATAAAGTGTCCGTTTACTGTCTACGGGCAATTTTTCTGCTTAATTCAAAATCATGAACGTTTTTGATGCAAGGCTGAATAAACAGTGCCATTTTAATCAGCTTTGGTGCTTATATTAAAGAAGTCATTTTTAAACCTCCACTTTTTTCACAGTCATCCCTTTAGGCACAATCATTTGTAGCACAAATAATAAAACTAGGACTGTGGGCTGACTTGCACTTCATATATACACTGGGTCAACTAAAAGCACTCGTAAATCTTTGCAGCAGAAATAGTGTTTCCTTGTTAAAATGGGTACATTAGAGTAGAGTTGATGTTCTTTGTTTTTTGATTGTATTTTCATTGCTTTACTACTTTCATTTAATGGCCTGTGTTCCTCTCGGTGTTTTTCCCCTCCTTCCACAATGCACTTCAGATTTACAGGTCAAAAAATGTTGTCAAAGCGAGAGAGATGTTTGTAATTAGCAGACCTTGCCTGACAGCAATCAGGATATCAAGCCTGCAGTGCAGTGTTTACAATTTGGAAAAGCTGACGCAGCTTGAATAAAGATCGATATGTTGTTTGCAACACAAGGTCAATATTTCTTGCAGCATTTATTTGTGTGCCAGTGTGGCAGCGAAGGAAGAGAGCTGATCTATTTGCTTTATTTACAAGTATATATAGAGCTCAATCCAATTTACAGGTCTTTTGTACAGGCCAGAGAATTCCTCTGGTGCGGGCACAGGGAGTTTTAGATTGAGTTACGCCATCCTAGTTTTTAGAAATCCAATATTTTTGTTAAAGTTTTTAATGTAAGCCTATGAGGAATTGTTTGACTAATTCAATTTATATCGAACTGAGCAAAAACAATGAAAAAAGCAAACTGGTGGAAGAATAGAATAGCATACTATGCAATCAACAATTTATGACATTTTAGGTTGGCATGGTACATATGGGGGTTATGCTCATTAATATTATTGAAAAAAAAAAGGAATAGCTTTTATATGGGCTTGAATGTGTTGGCAGCTCTTAGACTGAATGTGGTTATTTGGGTCAATGCAGTGGGATTGGAATATCTTGGTCTAATTGATAATAAAATGATGGCACTCCAAAGATGCAAAATATGTTATTTCTTAAAATGGGGTACAGCAAGTGGGTACAGATCTCTAACACATAGGCTGGATTCACACGTATGCATTTTTAGTGTTTTTTGCATTTTGCAGATTTGCACTATAGAACGTGTTCCATAGGAAACCATGTTAAATGGACTGTAGTGCAAATCTGCAAAATGCAAAAAACACTAAAAATGCATATATGTGAATCCAGCCACGGTCCACACTCAGGCTTTCCACAGGAAAAGGAAGCCAATTTCCATATGAAATAATGTAAAATACATGCAGCGCTAATAGTGAAAGCAACATACAAGTGTACTCAAAAAGAGTATATTACCACATCAATGTGAATGGTCCAAAATAGTGAATGAAAAATAAATGAAGCATATGTATACAAAAAAAACAAGAGAAAAAAGTCCAATAAAAAAAGTCTCTGTGCAATCATAGAATCAATATAATCCAAATTCATAAGTGATCTAATTCCACCACATGGTCCACCACCATGATAAGATGGACTCTTACCAGAATGATAGGACTCATGAACGCCCAGTGCCTGTATCATCCAACCACAGGAATCAAGGATTTGGCAGATTCAATAGCAGCTCAGTAGATGTACAAGGATGTATTCCCATCATGGATATGCAATAGAATAAAGCATCCACATAGCGTGAATCCGTATAAAACACTTTATTTAAAAAAAAAGGGGGTTAAAAGTACTCACAATGTCACTGAATTAACAAGCATGTCAAATCAATCCAAAGCAGCAAAGAACCATGTAAGTAAACAGCTTGTGTACACAGCAGAGCAAGCGTGGCAACGGTACGAACGTAGATTCCACCCAACCTGGTTGATCCTGCTGCTCTCTATCTCCATTTTCTGTTCATGTCCCCAATTCAGCTAGGGATTTTACAGCTGTGGTGGCAACTCTCCACATGTTCAGTTTTCAGTGAGTTTCTATTCTGAGCTTTTTATTTCCCTATCACATCTGAGCAGCCCATGTGGCTATAGAGTCACACATGTGGGCATATACACAGTGATAAATGACAGCCCACTCCCTCCTTCCTCCTCTATGCCCACTAACTAGCTAGACACAATGGGTATGGATATTATATGTAGATTGATGGAGGCTTCATCTGCCTCTTATTCTAAGACACAGGCTCGAGGGGCGTAACAAAGCCTGTGACTGGCAGAAATCCGCTCCCACCATGTTTATTCCAAAAAATAATATATTTGTATGGCATTTTAAAATTGTTTATTGATATTTATTTACGCCGTATCCCGAAGGTTTTATTTATTTATTTATTTATTTTGAACATGTGACCAGTTGCAGAGGACTAGAAGCTCCTCTGGCTGATGTTTCCCTGCAGACAGGCTGGGGAACATCTGGGTCATGTGACAGGTGTATATCGATTAGGAAAAAGGTACTTAGATGTTTGTTTTTTAATTAAACTAATTACAGTGCCATCATCCATATGTAGAAATAGAAGGGACAATGTAAATGAAACAGTGTGTGTTTAGTATCGCTTTAAGCTTTCTATAGTACAGACAATGCCACCTGGTATGTACAAGCACTAACGCGTTTCACTTCAATCAGAGCTTACTAATAAACTGGACTTTAGGCTTTCTTGTGGAAAGTCTGAGTGTGGAGTTCAAAAAGTGGCCAGCAAATGCAGCGTCGCACTGATTAGAACAGTGCCATTGCTGGCAATTGCCTCTGATTTGGCATGCGATTTAACATGTCAAATCGCATGCCAAAACACACCAATGTGAACCAGGGCTTAATCTGTCTTAGGGAGCACTTCTCCTTTGCCGAGATAATCCATCCA
The DNA here is from genome assembly GCA_018402905.1 of Glandirana rugosa. Taxonomy (NCBI): domain Eukaryota; kingdom Metazoa; phylum Chordata; class Amphibia; order Anura; family Ranidae; genus Glandirana; species Glandirana rugosa. The sequence goes on from BLSH010241309.1 coordinate 146,680, forward strand.
CCTCACAGGTGTGGCATATCAAGATGCTGATTAGACAGCATGATTATTGCACAGGTGTGCCTTAGGCTGGCCACAATAAAAGGCCACTCTAAAATGTGCAGTTTTACTGTATGGGGGGGGGTCCTGAAAACCAGTATTCAGTATCTGGTGTGACCACCATTTGCCTCACGCAGAGCAGCACATCTGCTTCGCAAAGAGTTGATCAGGTTGTTGATTGTAGCCTGTGGAATGTTGGTCCATTCCTCTTCAATGGCTGTGCAAAGTTGCTGGATATTAGCAGGAACTGGAACACACTGTTATATATATGCCGATCCAGAGCATCCCAAACATGCTCAATGGGTGACATGTTCGGTGAGTATGCTGGCCATGTAAGAACTGGGATGTTTTTAGTCTCCAGAAATTGTGTACAGATCTTTGCCTCATGGGGCCGTACATTATCATGCTGCAACATGAAGTGATGGTCGTGGATGAATGGCACAACAATGGGCCTCAGGATCTCATCACTGTATCTCTGTGCATTAAAAGTGCCATCAATAAAATGCACCCGTGTTCGTTGTCCATAGCATATGCTTACCCATACCATAACCCCACCGCCACCATGGGCCACACGATCCACAATGTTGACATCAGATGAGCTTCCCTGAGATGGTTTCTGACAGTTTGTGCAGAAATTCTTTGGTTATGCAAACCGATTGTTGCAGCAGTCTCAGACGATCTTGGAGGTGAAAATGCTGGATGTGGAGGTCCTGGGCTGGTGTGGTCTGCGATTGTGAGGCCGATTGGATGTATGGCCAAATTCTCTGAAATGCCTTTGGAGACGGCTTATGGTAGAGAAATGAACATTCAATTCAAGGGCAACAGCTCTGGTGGACATTCCTGCAGTCAGCATGCCAATTGCACGCTCCCTCAAAACTTGCAACATCTGTGGCATTGTGCTGTGTGATAAAACTGCACATTTTAGAGTGGCCTTTTATTGTGGCCAGCCTAAGGCACACCTGTGCAATAATCATGCTGTCCAATCAGCATCTTGATATGCCACACCTGTGAGGTGGATGGATTATCTCGCCAAAGGAGAAGTGCTCACTAACACAGATTTAGACAGATTTGTGAACAATATTTGAGAGAAATAAGCTTTTTATGTACATAGAAAAAGTCGTAGATCTTTGGGTTCAGCTCATGATGAATAGGGACAAACACAAAAGTGTCGTGTTTATAATTTTGCTCAGTGTATATTATACAATGGGGAATGGTTGAAGAAAACTGAAGCAGTCTGTCTGTGGTTGGAAGTGGTTGCACTTCTGCTCTTCTTTGTGTCAGTTTTCATAGGACAAGCCTATGAGATAGGAAATGTACCCGGTATGTTTTTTGTATACATGTATTTTTTTTTTTTATATAAAGTATATACATTACCATGGAGACATCTCCATCTGCTGTATAATCTCATAAACTACTTGAAGTTCCTTGTTGTTTAAACTTATGCCATAGCAACACACCTTTTGCCTTTAGTGGGCATAGACAGGAGTCTGCATTTCTTACCCATGCAATTATCAGGCACAGAAAGCAATTGAGGAGCACGCACATACAGCAGATTTGCATGCCTCCCAATTAATCGAGTCTTCATCTTGTCTCTTCATTTGCCATATTTTGATGAATAAAAGAAGGCCTTTTTGTGAATTCTTTAAACAGCTTCAGGCATTGCTTAAGATTGGTCTATCACACTTTCTTCCTTTTTCACTGTTAAGAAATGAACCCAATGAAAGCTTTTCTCATGATTTTCCAACTCAACAATATGCTCTTTGTGGTGTACATAGCATATCCAATATTTGGAATAGAAATACAATATAAGGATTTTTACTTCTGTTTGAAGCACGCCAGTAGCACAGGTGCGTGTTCTTAGACAGCAATGGCTGGTTCCACCACTTTCTTTATGAATACTTGTGTGTTCTGTACATGATTCATTTTTCCAAGTGCTCATTAAGCTGTCTATACTACATAGTGAGCATGGCTCAGAAGGAAAACATCATGGTCACTTCCGTGACCTACGCTATCCTTCAGCACAGCATGAGTTATTGCTAATGTGTATATAAATCTAAAATGTTCTAAAATTATCTCTCCCACTTAAATTATTTACAGGATTCATTTCTTATACTAAATTAAACTAAACTGACTGCTCAGCCAAAATGTCATGGCTGATGTTTTTAAATTCTGTGATTTAATTTCAGGAAATGTAAGGCTGAACTCCAGACCAGCAGCTAAATACATATATGAGAGTTGTTTTACTTGCCAAGGGATTGGTATTGCTATCCACCCAGTTCTGAGATTTAAATAGCTCTGCCATACCATATAGCTTGACTGGCATAAGAGGGGTACTGATATTTTTCTGCTGCAGTTTCATTTTTACCTATAGGTCTCTAGCCCTACCCTGTGACTGGACAGTAAAAGGAGAAGCAGCACACTGGTGACCCCATCTCTGTCACTCTGCTCTCCTCTCCTATCAGTATGGCCTTTTGCACTGCTGTACAGGCCATACTGGGGGAGATTTACTAAAGCTGGTGCACATAAAATCTGGTGCAGATGTGCATAGTAACCAATCAGCTTCTAGGTTTTATTGTCAAAGCTTAAAGTGGTTGTCAACTCCTGACAACCACTTTAACCTACAGGTAATAAAAAACAAAACAGAAGGGAGGCGCACGCACCTAGTGCATTACCATAAAAATTTAATGGAAATATAAAAAAGGTTAAAAATGAATACTCACAAAATCACAATGTGGTATCACAAAGCCATAAAACCAAAACGAGATGATGCAAATAAATGTAGGTGAAAGAGCACAAGGTGGGGTAGCAGCTGACGCATTTCGGGGGCGCACCCCCTTCCTCAGAGCTGTGCTAGCCTGGACTGCCAGACTGAGTGGTATATATACATGAAATGACCAGGAGAGACTGAAAGTTCAATCGCCTTGCAAATTGGCCAATTACCAATCATTCAGTTAACCAATTAATTTGGGGTGGGTACACAGAAACAACCAGGAGCATAAAAAAAAAATTGATTTTGCGAGTATTCATTTTTAACCCTTTTTATATTTCCATTAAATTTTTATGGTAATGCACTAGGTACGTGCGCCTCCCTTCAGTTTTGTTTTTTAGTATCTTTTGGATCACCCTGTCCGAGGGGGGCAGCACACATTTGGTGTCCTATCCTTTGATGCTCCAGACTGCCTTTCACTCTGAAGGTCCTCTAGCGCTGGAAACGACTCTTTTCTTTTGTACAATTAACCTACAGGTAAGCCTAGAATAAGGCTTACCTGTAGGTGCCCTGCATATCTCCCAAACCTGCATGGTTCAGGAGATATACAGTGTACTAGCTGAGCCAATGTCATTTCGGCACATGCGCAGTGAAGAAATGGCCTCCGTGCCGTTTCATCACTGTGATCGGGGCATGACTGGCAGCTCCCGCACGCATGCAACACTGCCCAGTCACAGAGCTGGAGATCGCAGCCCCAGAAGGAAGAGGGGCAGAAGATGGACACTGCCAGCACAGGGGACAGCGCTGGACGCCGCAGGTCTCGTTTTCAGGTAAGTGACACATAATGGGCTACTACGAGATGCATAGTAGCCCATTATGCATCTACTTTGCAGGGGAATGTAGAGGAAGTAAACCCAATCTGGGGTAACTTCCTCTTTAATTGAAGAAGCTGATTGGTTACTATGCACAGCTGCACCATATTCTGTGTGCTCCAGTTTCAGTAAATCTCCACATGGAGGCTCCATTCACACTAATACGTTTTTTTGATACATTTTGCAGAAAGGGTCGAGGACTTTTTTCCTGCAAATGCAGCGTTTTGCATGTAATAGGCTTCAATGGGCATGCAAGAAGAACACAAGTGCTGCGTTTTTGACGCGATTTTACCATGCTTTACATTTTGCGTTTTTAAATCTGCCTAGCAACAAGAAAAAAATGCAAAATTGCAGTAAACAAAACGCAGAAAGCACTGCAAATACGCTGAAAAGCAAAATGCATAGATGTGAATCGAGCCTTACTCATTTTCAGGTACTTACAGTATACTTCTTGCAATTAAAAAAACCTTTTAATTACATATTATTACAGAGCTGCATTAATGCACACCTTTTATATCTGCATGTAATTCAATTTAACCTCAGCTGGCTGACTTGTTAAAGTTGTTAATCGCTTGTATTCTGGATTCTGGACAACGGGTAGCTGTTTATTCCCTGTACTTATATAGTAATGACTGTATACTGGCATGTTATGCAATGCTTCATAGAATACACAATCAATCCCTATTGCCAAATAACTGACCAAAGTGCTTTTTGGGATGATAGCCATACAAGATTCATGAGGGAAATGGTAGAAATAAAACCCAGGACCCAAGACAGCTGTGTAAATTTACATAATTATATAGTTAATCTAGCTGAAAGTCTATGCAGTTCAACCAACAGAAAAAAAAAATCACAAATCGATATTCATTTCACCTACAGGTAAGCCTTATTATAGGCTTTCCTGTAGGTAAAAATGTCCAAGTGGGGTATACAGCCGCTTTAACATGTTTATGTAATTTCAAGCCTTTTTTTTCAATTTTTTTAAATTTAAAAAAAAAAGAGACTCAACAAAGGGCAAAGTAACGGGTAAAACAAAGATTTTATTTAAAAAATGTCAATTTTTTGTGATACATAGTGGTTTAGCAATGTACATGCCATTTAGTAAGGGTTTATATGTACTTTGATTATAAATGTCAGGTAGATCATTAAATAATTGATTCATCCTTGGTAGCACTCATCATAGGCTTTACTGTATGTAAAGGTGAAAATTGAAGTATTATCTGCATGAACGTTCACCTAAAAGCATGGCAGGGAATGCACCTTTTTCTTTTATATATAACCAATTAACAGAATAATTCTGAAGCATCTTCTTTCTGTTTCTTATCTCTTGTCTGACTTTCTTCAGTCCTCTTGTCACAAAGTCAGCAGCCTTCCCTCTTATCTTCTGTCTGACCTTCATCTCTACATCATTGCCATCTTCATTTTATCAATCTTACCCACACACTTTAATCCAGAGCACATTCATCTCCTTTGTTTGCCTTTATGTTTTTCTGTTCACCTTCACTTCAGTGTGTTCTATTCAAAAAAAAAAAAAAAATTGGACAGTCCACTTGGTCATGTACATCATACTATGCGTACCTTGGAATGCTGAAGGGCAACCCAACAATTTAGATATGTTGTTATATCATGTATTGCGCAATGTGAACAATTTCAGTGCAATACTGTAAGTTGTGTATAGGTGATTGTATTCAAGGTAATGATAAAAACTATGCTGTGTAAATCAAGTTGTTAGAGCTGCCAGCACTACAAAGGACTAAATTTTAAACAGAAAATGTGAATATCAGTGCAGCGCTAAAACATCAAAACCACTATGAATAAACGCGTTAATACAGTAGTGTCAGTATAGTGCAAATTAAGCAATGTGCAATTTATATATTTTTAAAGTGCAACATTAATTAGTTTAATACAGTAAAGTGCATAAATCAAATAAAGAGCATACAGTGAAACATACAATTGATATGTGTATAACGAGTTAAAAAAAGTTCATATTATAGTCCATGCTGTGAATAGGAAAATACTAATGCAATTCCTTCAGGGTAACACTGTGTGTGTAAAGATTCCTTCACCAGATCCTATGGGGGCTTACTGGATAGAGTAGACGCAGACGGTCATGTGCCCGCTGGGTCAAACAGACAGAGGGTATAGTACCCAAGTCAGAAATTCATCCAGTACCACCTTAAAGTGGTTGTTAACCCGTGACAACCACTTTAACCTACAGGAAAGCCTATAATAAGGCTTACCTGTAGGTGCCCTGCATATCTCCTAAACCTGCACGGTTTAGGAGACATACAGTGTACTAGATATGCCGACATCATTCGACACATGCACAGCGAAGAAACGGCCTCCGTGCCGTTTCTTCACTGAGGTCGTGCTGTGACTGGTGGCTCCCACGCGACTCCGGACAGTCACGGAACCGGAGTCACGGCCCCGGAAGGAAGAGGGGCTGAAGATGGACGCTGCCTGCACAGGCGACATCGCTGGACATCGCAGGCTTTGTTTGCAGGTAAGTGACACATAATGGGCTACTACGCGATGCATAGTAGCCCATTATGCTTCTACTTTGCAGGGGAATATAGAGGAAGCAAACCCCATGAGGGTTTACTTCCTCTTTAAGTGCAATCTTCCACCTTCCAAAATAAACGCTTAGCAAATGGAGTAGACACAGACAGGCATACCCCAGCTGGGTCCAAACTAGCAGGGGGTTTAGTGCACATATCAACTGTTCCTCCTTCTCCAAGGTCATAATCGATCAGTCAGGGAAGTCCTTCCATACACTTAAAAAATCCAGAGTATATGCAATATCGGCGGCCAGTAGCAGAGCGAGCAGGGAGGAAAAGGGAGCTGGGCTGCTGACGTAATTCGCTGCGGCCCGGGCTCCCAGAAGTGGGATCAGGTCAGGTATCTTCTTCCCCCTCCCCCCGAAAGGTGCCAAATGTGACACCTGAGGGGGGGAGGAATCCGATCAGCGGAAGTTCCAAATGTGGGTGGAACTCAGCTTTAAACTGACCATACATGGATAGAAAATTGAACAAAAATATCAAGTCAGTAGACCGGTCATTCCATTTTTGTATGGTTAGTATGCTTACTGTGACGATTGATTTCAATTTCAAAAATGAACAAATGAACATGTTGGAAATTTATTTTTCGATCAAACAATTTTCAAATCATTTGTAGGCCAATCATTGGAAAACATTTTTGAAAGTAGAACTATACTCCCCTTCAATCCAGCATTGCGCCGTCCTGGAACTCCCCGCCGGCCGCTGACATCTTCTGAGATGTCAGTGGCTGGCTTCCGGGTCACGATGACATCAGCTTTGGCATTGCCGAATTAGTGCAGTGAGCTACGTGTACACAGCTCACTGTACAAGGGCGGACAGACAGGTAAATTATTTCCTAACATAAAGTTCCACTTTAGGGTCCTTTCGCACTAGCGGACGGGCTCCGCTGGATCCCCGCTGAGCCGGCGGATGACAGGACCGTCTCTGCACGCTGTGCAGAAACGGACCTGTCAGAGCTCCGCTCTCCTCTATGGAGGACTGGATGAACACAGACCGTCTGCCCGTGTTCATCCGATCAGATCCGCCAGAGGGATGGAAAATAGGGTTTCCATCCGTCTGTATTTAGTGGATCGGAGCGGATTGGATGTCACCGCTGACATCCGTCGCTCCATAGAGGACAATGGAGCGTCCGTTCAGGTCCGCCTAAAAAGACCTGAACGTTCCGCTCCTGTAAAAGGACCCTTAAGCTCTGGTTCACACTAGTGCGGCTTTGAAATCGTGCTACTTCAGCTACTTCAAAGCTGCAGACCAGTGCGATTAGCACCTCCTGATTTCATTGCGGATTGCGACTTCATTTAACAGAAGTCAATACAAGTTGCAATGAAATCCCAAAAATGTAGCGCAGGAACCTTTTTCAAAGTCGCTCCAACTTGAGTGGCAACGATCTGAATGGTTCTATTGCTGGCAAGGGGGTGCGATTTGTCATGGCCAGGACTAAGTGAAATATGCATAAGTATTAGAGAAATAATTAGTAATTGATTGGAAAATAAACCAAGTTTAATGTTGGAAACCATAGGAAAAATGTTGAAATTCAAAGAAAAATTACAGTTACAAAGATACAATTGGGCCATCAAATGAACATTTCGTACACATTTTCCTTAGTGTTTCTATCCATGTATAGCCAGTTTTAACCTTGTATGTGATTGCACAGTAAAGGAGCAGCTTAATAATGGAGGTGCAGCGGCACACTGATAAAGTCATATCTGCTCTATGTTCCTATAAGCAAGTTCCCTAACACCATAATGCTGAAATAAAGTTTTGGTTGGCCTGCTGACCCCTCCTCTCCAGAGTGCTGATATCAGATAACAGATGAAGGTAAAAATTGATGTTTCGGTGAGTTCACCTCCTTCGGGGTCTCGCTGGGGAGGGTGAGATTTATCTCACTATAAGATTTGAACAATAAAGTAGTAATTTCTTTAATTTGTTCTCATGGAAATATCCTTTGAGTATTTCCTCCTCTCTCTTGGTCTACATTTTTATTGAATTGAGAATGCACCCAGGTTCTTTGCCTACAATACTATAGATATGGTTAATTGCCTATATTCATGCATGTGCCAGCACTCCACATTTAGAGAAAAATGTGTGTATTTTAGGCACAAAATTCAAGCTCAAATTAAACTAAAATTATACATTTTCTCATGGTAAGTTGCACTTTGCAAATGTTCTCACTTTCATTACACTAGTTCTAGGTAGCAGTTGTATACGTGAGAAACCAGCAGGTATGTGTTTGCCGCTTCAATTCACTCCCATCTGCTACCACCTTATGTGCAGAAAAGAAGAGCATAAGGTATAAATATATGACTCCTTACGTGATCTGTAATGCTAGGACACACAAAAGGTACTCGTTAGATTCTGTACCTGAATGAACCTTGTACGATATTAGTCAGTCTGATCCAATGGTTACCAGATAACTCTGAGGGGCTTCTAAAACAGTCAATGGATTGCTAATCTGCTAATACACACCCTTTTCTTTTTAGACATACAATTCAAATATATATACACAAAGATTTACATTTTACAGGTTGGATATTCTTTTTTTAATTTCTCTCATTTGGCAATTTTTATTTGTATATTTGTAACAGTGTTCAATACAGACCAGTGTTAAAGCTGTATTAAACCCAAAAGCAAACATTTATTATATTGCAGCTTACCAATTCTGAGATGTGATTGCTGCATTTGCTTACTTTTTAGGCTTTCTTTCCTTTATTTTCATCTGAAGATCCAGTATGTTTCAACAGAACAAGATCTCCTGCATATGTAGCTGTTAAGCCTAGTAAACACGGGCCGAATGTTGGGCGGCATTGGTTGGTTCAATAGAAATGTGTACTGCAGCTGGTCCGACAGAAGCCAGCTGTTCGGCCGGGTTCTGTCAATGGGGCATGACTAAAAAAAGGTCTGCTGATCAGTGCTCTCAGCCAATGGTCTGGAGTGTTCTGGCAGAGGGGCTGTCCCCCTGTCAGAACACAATGGCACAGCAGGGGAGATCGCTGTACTAACTTAGCATGGTTAGTACAAAGGCTGCTCCACCAGTTTTTTTTCTTCTCTCAGCTCTGCTGGGTTGAACGAAAAAAAAAAACTACTAGTGTGTACTAGGCTTTAGAGTGTTGAGGCAAATCATTTACCACTGACAGAGCTCATCAGACCACAGGACATGGTCCCAGTAATCCATGTCCTTAGTCTGCTTCTCTTCAGCAAACTGTTTGCGGGCTTTCTTGTGCATCTTCTTTAGAAGAGGCTTCCTTCTGGGACGACAGCCATGCAGACAAATTTGATGCAGTGTGCGGTGTATGGTCTGAACCCTGACAGGCTGACCTCCCACCCCTTCAACCTCTGCAGCAATGCTGGCAGCACTCATACATCTATTTCCCAAAGACAGCCTCTGGACATGATGCTGAGCAAGCACATTCAACTTCTTTGGTCGACCATGGTAAGACCTGTTCTGAGTGGAACCTGTCCTGTTAAATCGCTGTATGGTCTTGACTAGAGTTGAGCGAACTTCTAGAAGTCCAGGTTCTGCTGGTTCGGCCGAACTTCGGGACAAAGTCCGGGTTCGGGTCCGGACAGAACCCGTACTTTGTCCCGGACCCCGAACCCCATTGTAAACAATGGGGACCCAAACTTTTAGGCACAAAAATGGCTGTAAAATAGTCCTGGAAAGTCCTAGAGGTCTGCAAAAGGAAGGAAATGGGGGTAAGGGTGGGACAAGTGACCTACAAAGAAATGGGGACAGGGAAATAACTTTAAATATTTAAAAAAAAAAATAAAAACATAAAAAAAGCAAAAATGGAGGTGAATGTGGATCATCTTCAAACTGGGTCTGAAAAGTATTAATTAACGGTAGAAGCCATATAACTGTTCTAAAATCATCTTCAAACTGTGTCAAAAAAGTATAAATAAGCCGGGAGAACCAATATCCCTGTTCTGCAAACATCTGTAAAGTCTGTGTGTCACTTTAAATATAACCGGGAATAACTGAACATCTGTTCTGCAAACATCTGTAAAGTCTGTGTGTCACTTTAAATATAGCCGGGAATAACTGAACATCTGTTCTGCAAACATCTGTAAAGTCTGTGTGTCACTTTAAATATAGCCGGAATAACTGAACATCTGTTCTGCAAACATCTGTAAAGTCTGTGTGTCACTTTAACAAAAACCGGGAATAACTGAACATCTGTTCTGCAAACATCTGCAATGTGTGTGTGAAACTACAGCATAGAGAAGAACAGGTATATGGTTTCGCTCTGCTATAGTCCGGGTCCCGGACACCCCAAAGTTCGGTACGGACCCGAACTTTACAGTCCGGGTTCGCTCAACTCTTGTCTTGATGTGCTGCAGCTCAGTTTCAGGGTCTTGGCAATCTTCTTATAGCCTAGGCCATCTTTCTGTAGAGCAACATTTTTTTTTCAGATCCTCAGAGAGTTCTTTGCCATGAGGTGCCATGTTGAACTTCCGGTGACCAGTATGAGAGGGCAACAGCGATAACACCAAATTTAACACACCTTGTAACACTAAGAAGTCACATGAAATCGGGGAGGAAAAATGGCTAATTGGGCCCAATTTGGACTTTTTCACTTAGGGGTGTACTCACTTTTGTTGCCAGCAGTTTAGAAATTAATGGCTGTGTGTTGAGTTGTTTTGAGGGGACAGCAAATTTACACTGCTACAATGTAAAGTAGTGTGTGTACAGCTTGTATGGTAAAGTGTCATTTCTTCAGTGCTGTCACATGAAAAGATATAATAAAATATTTACAAAAATGTGAGGGGTGTACTCACTTTTGTGAGATACTGTACATGGTTAGAATTTCGGCCGGTCCCTGCTGAACTGGCCAAGATTCAAACCGGCTGTGGTTGGCTTCAGTATAACTAAACCTACTAGTACATCTAACACTCCTTTTCCCCTAGACTGACAATGCTGATGTCCAAAAGGTGCCCCTGTGCCCCTTTATCTAGAGTGGGGGCATAATAATACAGGAAGTGCGTTATTGGCCAGATCACCAGGTGAAAACAGAGGGGAAAAGAAGCATTGGTAAGCTGCAATATAGTACATTTTTGGTTTTGGGTTTAATACCACTTAAAACAACAATTTACAGGTAACTATTATTGCATACTTTGTGTCTTATAAAACATAGAATGCAGAGTTATAACTGTTTAAGATCCTTTTATGTAGCACATCAGGTGTCCCCTATGTATATATCATATGGGAGGAGCAGCTGTACATTGGATAATGGTTTTACCATTGCTTTTTTGGGGGAGTGTTTGCTAAGTGAAAGGAGTTAATCTATAGCAGGGACAAGTTTTGCTATCTATCCTAGAACTCCACAGAGCGCAGTTTCAGCATTCAGATGAATGCGGTTCTGAACTCATTTGACCTACCAGAATTGTTTTTGAATGAGTATCAACATGGATAACATGGGGGTATCATACACGTTCTATGAATGCAGGCTTCTGGTGAGATTTCAAATAAAATTTGTGCTCGCTTTGAAGCTGTGAAAATGTTGACAAGGATATAAATAAGCACATGAAGATGCCTACTTGTTCCTATAACTTGCAGACCAACAAGTTTGTACTTGTGTTCAATTTAATTCAAGGGACGCTAACGCAGGATTGCTAATCACAGTGCTGCCATGCCATCCAAATGGAAAGCTCTTTTAGCGAAATGTCTGCATAACTGAATTTTGAAAGCATCCGGTTCAAGATCATTATATATGCAGTAACATACAATATATTTTACACATTTTATTATTATGAGATGATAATCTTCAGGAAAGCTGACTGCATTGTCAGTCTTTTTGTTAAATCCTATTAAGTCATCACCTTAAGCTGGCTATAGATGGATCGAAGTTTGGCTGATTCAGTAGGGACCTGCTGAATTTTGATCCATCTGTGGCCATTTCCGTTCAACAGAAATTGATTTAAAGTGATATTAAAGGTTGTTTTTATTTTAATAACAAACATGTTATACTTACCTGCTCTGTGCAATGGTTTTGCACAGAGCAGCTCCCGATCCTCTTCTTTTAGAGGCCCCTGCCAGTGCTCCTGTCTCCTCCCCCTTTGACCAGTGCCCCCAATAGCAAGACACTTGCTGTGGGGGCACTGGTGCGTGCTCTGCTCTAGGCCTTCATAACACACATAGAACCACGACTTGGCCCTGCCCCCTGCTCTCTCCTCATTGGCTCACTGGCTGTGATTGACAGCAGTGGGAGCCAATGGCTCCCGTTTCTGTGTCTCACCCAATGAGGAGAGGGAGACCTGGGACAGCCAAGGCTCCTGTGTACATTGCTATATTGAAAGGGGGCTCAGGTGAGTTTTAGGGGGGCTGCACACATAGAATGCATGACGGTAAAAAACCTTCAGCCTATACAAACACTTTAAGGATCAACTTCTGTCAAAACGGGACTGTTGGAAAACTTGCATTTGACTAGCAACTGCAGCCAATCAGCTGCAGCACTGATCACTGTATTCTGACAGTGGAGGAGTCCCTGCTGTCAGAATACAATAGCACAGTGGTGAGGAATCCTCCGTCCACCTCGCTTGTGTGGATAAATCCATTCTTTTTTTTTGCTAAGCCCACTGACCAATCAAAAAAAAAAAAAAAATGGCCCAACTATGCTCAGCCTTAGATCACCTGTGTGGTTGCTGGACAGGAAATCAGGAGAATTCTCCCTGGGGACGACACTAACAAAAACAAATGCCTGAAAAAGGTTCAAACCTTCTCCCACTCTATCCAAGACCAAAAGAAAAATGGCTGGTATTTTGTTCTTTAATACAAATACCTAAACATGGACATGCTGCCATAGACTGAGCTGTTATTTGTATTACTGTTAGAGCATTTTCTCTTCGCTCAACCAAAATGCGCTTTAGGAAGTATTACCTTGAGGATACTTAGATTTTCTAAATCAGTTTACATTAGTGCTTGTAAAGAATCAGAAATGTGATCAGAAATGATTTTTCTGTCTGATATTCAACCTCTTTGCTAATGGAAAGAATGTATAGATTTCCTCATTTCAAGCAAAAAGGTCGCGTTTATGCAGTGGCACTTCTTCATGACAACATGGCTTGGATTCTGAGACAACAATAATTATATTTATTTGACTACGGCAGCAGGTCTAGTGCAGTGATGTCAAGATGTAGAGATGCTCTGTTAAGCATGGAATAAAGATAATTCCAGGAAGTGGTATTTCACACCGGGAGCTGGAAGTGTTTGGAACAGCTTAGCAGAATCAATTGTTACACTTGTGATTGCATGTGAATTATGGTTGACTGATTTCTTCTGCTTTTGTAATAAAACAACAAAAACCCAGTGCATGTAAGGAGCCAGCTAAAAATTCAGGAAAGAGTCTCCATGTAAATATTGTCATGCATGTTTATGGCTTGGTGTTCAACATACTTTGACAAGGTAGGAATATGAATTGCATAATAAGACTAAGCTGAACGTAATGGACTTCCTGGCTGTGCTCTGGGCTGCCATGTGTAATGATCTGCATCTCTCTGCGGGCTAGCTGTCACTTCTTGTGATGTCATTTAGGTGCCTGTAGGAGAAAGCCACAAATGGCTCTTAAAAACAAATCCTAGCATAAGTAGCCCCAGAATAAGCAACTATACTTCTGTGGTTAATGATAGGGTGCCTTTTAATGTTTTCATAATGATCACCCTTTTCTACTGACACTAATTCTGTGACCAATCCACTACAATAAAAAAAATGACAATATGTATCTCATAGGAGTCATAGGAGTTTGTTATTTCATCTCAGTGAAAATCTTAGAAAAATACTTGATATTCTCTCTTATAAATTTTGCCTGTTGGTTGTCGGGGTCTGTGGGTGGGGGCTTATCGGAATCTGGAAGCCCTCTTTAACAAGGGGTACCCCAGATCCCGGCACTCCACTCTTTGTGAATGAGTATGGGGTACATTGTACCCCTACCCATTCACCTAAAGCAAAACGTGTCAAAAAATACACTACACAGCTTTTTAAAATATTTTATTAAATCAGCTCTGGCATCTTCTCCCTCTCCGGCGTCTTCTTTCTTCTGCACTTTTGCAGGGTCTTCTTTCTTCTGAGGGGTCTTTTTCTTCTGCTCTTTCGCCTGGTCTTCTGTGTTCTCCGCTGCCTTCTCCTTCTGTTCTTCTTCCCATGTTGGCATGGCGCGATCTTCCGGACTACTGCTATCTCCATGCTCTACATTGACTTATATTGGCGTGGGGTTGGGGCTATCTGCTGATGTCATCCGGAGGCCCCACCCCTTATGACGTCACCGCTGAGGCATGAGGGGCGGTGATGTCATAAGGGGTGGAGCCTCCAGCTGACATCAGTGGGTGGCCCCGCCCCATTCCAATATAAGTCAATGCAGAGCGCGGAGACAGCAGTAGTCCGGGAGATCGCGTCGTGTCAACATGGGAAGAAGAACAGAGGGAGAAGACAGAATACCAGGAAAAAGAGCAGAAGAAAGAAGACCCCTCAGAAGAAAGGAGACCCCGCAAAAGAGCTGAAGAAAGAAGATGCCAGGGAGGGAGAAGCCACCAGAGCTGATATGATAAAATATTTTAAAAAGCTGTGTACCCCATACTCATTCACATTGGGTGGGGGGGCCGGGATCTGGGGCCCCTCTTGCTAAAGGGGGCTTCCAGATTCTGATAAGCCCCCGCCCGCAGACCCCAACATTTAAAGGACAGAGTTGTCGGGAAGAGGCCCTTGTCCTCATCAACATGGGGACAAGGTGCTTTGGGGTGGGGGGGGGAGCAGTGCACCCACCCCCCCATGTTGAGGGCATGTGGCCTGGTATGGTCCAGGAGGGGGGGTGCTCGCTCATCCCCAACCCCTTTCCTGGCCTGCCAGGCTGCGTGCTCAGATAAGGGTCTGGTATGGATTTTGGTGGGGACCCCATGCCATTTTTTTTTTGGCATTGGGGTACCCCTTAAAATCCATACCAGACCAAAGGGTCTGGTACCTCTTGGGGAGGACCCCACGCAAACTTTTTTTTACATTTTTGCTGGGGTTCCCCTTCAAGATCCTCAGCAGACAAGTCGCGCCGCAAGTCGGCTCATCATGATCCGACTTCTGGTGCGACTTCTATTCAAATCAATGGACTCCCATAGGGAACCATAAGCACTTTTGTATATTCATATATAGGTAGCAGGGTGGATTTGATTTAAATCAAGTCCATTTAAAGTAGAACTATAGGTAACATTTTTTTTCTCATTTTGGATAGAGCAAAAGAGGGTTATAACCCGCCAGATTTTTTTTTTGCCATCTGTGTCCCATAGGGGAGATTTCTTTTCACTTCCTGTCCCATAGACAAACAGGAAGTGAGTGGAAATCCCTGCAAATTTTGGGAATTCCTTGGGGACCCCAAGGTCACCAGAACTAGTGTCCCCAATGGAAGATTTCCCCTCTATTACTTTTATTGCGGCAACCCAGAATTTAGGATTTACTTTTAATTTCACTTTTAATGATAATGGTAAACAGGACAAATAGAGAATCTCCCTAATGGGGGCACAGACCGCAATTAAAACTGACAAGCATTCTAATTCCTCTCCACTCTATCTAAAACTGAAAAAAAAAAGTTATACTTTAAATCACGATTTAAATCACTTGTAAAAAGGCTTGATTTAAATCATAATTTTTAAAGAGCAACTGTCATCTCTGTCCCGCAGAGGTTCCTCCTCTTACCCGTGTGTTGATCCTCCGACAGTCCTATTCACATTAATTGCGCGGCTGGTGATGCGGCAGTGACACAACAAGGTGAGGGACATGGCGGCAGCAGGTGAGTGGATGCCCGCTAACATGCGCTGCCATGATGGATCTGAAATGACAGGCACTCTTTAAATGTAAGGCCTCATTCTTGCTGGAAGTTAGAATCTTTAATATTTGATAACAATATGAAGGTTTCCTATTTAGAATAATAAGCTGTCAGGTTAGTAAAACAGCGATATCAGAACCGATTCAATCATACAGTTTGTAGTGTGCATAGATTTTCAAAACAATGGGATAAAGGAATATTCCTGAACTTTGTTTTATCTCCTGGTTACTGTGAAATTGTGTCAATGCATCAATTGTTATCTCAGCTTGCAGAGCATGGATTCATTCAGTGAGTTTACCAAAAATTTAAATATTGCAGAATATACAGCCTCATGCTACATAACTAAGCTCCATTTCATGCTGAATAAACGAAATTATTAATGTAGAAATGAAAACGGCGCTACAGCTTGGGTAGCGCTGTTTTCATTTTTCCATTTTTTGTCCCCCGTACTGGGAACCCTCTATAAAGCAGCAGCCCACATATTCATCATTTTTTCCTGGCACAAGTGCCGCTGTATCTTCTAAATGATTAATGTATCTGAAATAGAAAACTATCTTTAGATATATTTTTACTCCAAAAGTATTTTATTGAAATAAATTTTATAAAAATCAAAAAAATCTGAATTTACAGTCAGGTCCATAAATATTGGGACATTTCCACAATTCTAATATTTTTGGCTCTATAAACCACCACAATGGATTTGAAATGAAACTAACAAGATGTGTTTTAACTGCAGACTTTCAGCTTTAATTTGAGGGTATTTACATCCAAATCATGTGAAAGGTGTAGGAATTACAACAGTTTGTATATGTGCCTCCCACTTTTTAAGGGACCAAAAGTAATGGGACAATTGGCTGCTCAGCTGTTCCAAGGCCAGGTGTGTGTTATTCCCTCATTATCCCATTTACAAGGAGCAGATAAAAGGTCCAGAGTTAATTTCAAGTGTGCTATTTGCATTAGGAACTCTGTCAACTCTCAATATGATATCCAAAGAGTTGTCACTATCAGTGAAGCAAGCCATCATTAGGCTAAAAAAACAAAACAAACCCATCAGAGAGATAGCAAAAACATTAGGTGTGGCCAAATCAACTGTTTGGAACATCCTTAAAAAGAAAGAACGCATCGGTGAACTCAGCAACACCAAAAGACCCAGAAGACCACGTAAAACAACTGTGGTGGATGACCGAAGAACTCTTTCCCTTGTGAAGAAAACACCCTTCACAACAGTTGGCCAGATCAAGAACACTCTCCAGGAGGTAGGTGTATGTGTGTCAAAGTCAACAACCAAGAGAAGACTTCACCAGAGTAAATACAGAGGGTTCACCACAAAATGTAAACCATTGGTGAGCCTCAAAAACAGGAAGGCCAGATTAGAGTTTGCCAAACATCTAAAAAAGCCTTCACAGTTCTGGAACAACATCCTATGGACAGATAAGACCGAGATCAACTTGTACCAGAGTGATGGGAAGAGAAGAGTATGGAGAAGGAAAGGAACTGCTCATGATCCAAAGCATACCACCTCATCAGTGAAGCATGGTGGTGGTAGTGTCATGGCGTGGGCATGTATGACTGCCAATGGAACTGGTTCTCTTGTATTTATTGATGATGTGACTGCTGACAATAGCAGCAGGATGAATTCTGAAGTGTTTCGGGCAATATTATCTGCTCATATTCAGCCTAATGCTTCAAAACTCATTGGACGGCGCTTCACAGTGCAGATGGACAATGACCCGAAGCATACTGCGAAAGCAGCCAAAAGGTTTTTTGGCGTTTTTTTAAGGCAAAGAAGTGGAATGTTATGCAATGGCCAAGTCAATCACCTGACCTGAATTCGATTGAGCATGCATTTCACTTGCTGAAGACAAAGCTAAAGGGAAAATGCCCCAAGAACAAGCAGGAACTGAAGACAGTTGCAGTAGAGGCCTGGCAGAGCATCCCCAGGGATGAAACCCAGCGTCTGGGGATGTCTATGCATTCCAGACTTCAGGCTGTAATTGACTGCAAAGGATTTGCAACCACGTATTAAAAAGTGAAGTTTGATTTATGATTGTTAATCTGTCCCATTACTTTTGGTCCCTTAAAAAGTGGGAGGCATATATACAA
>BLSH010241309.1:190825-211928 GCA_018402905.1 Glandirana rugosa
CCCCACGGAACTCTGTCAGGTATTGAAATCTCCCACAGAACTGAATTTTTTCCAACTCATTGTGACGAAATCCCGATATGACAGGTTCCCCGTTGGTGTCCGGGTGACCGGTTACAAATTCACTCGTGTTGTTTTCAAGATTCTATTGTAAAGGTGAACGAAAAAATTTCGGAGCATGTGTGCCACGTTGCCAGCATGCTGACTTGCCGGGTTTAGCATACAACCGACTCTTTCTCTTTCAAGTCCACGTCTCCGCCGAGATCCGAAACACTCCGGAATCCGTTTATAATCTGTACTCCGGGATGAGTGCGGGTTTTTTTATACAGTTAATTTTTATCGCTTGAATTATTTTTCCCATTTTGGGCGTGAGTAGGGCCTCATGTCTAATATTTGCCTAAGGCCTCACAAAGCCTAGAGCCGCCTCTGCACCTGAACTTTCTCTTTCTCAGCCAACATACGATTTGGGCCGTTCAGTCGTACGACCGTTGCACCGTGTGTACGAGGCTTTAAAAAAGCAAGTGGAAATGTTATCTTAGAACTTTTGTTGTGCTCACTTAAACATTGGCCAGTGGGCCTGTGGTTGCCCCTTGGACAGTATAGCCCTAAAGCAGTGTTACTCAACCTTTTTTAAGTCAAGACACCCTCTAAAGTTATGGACTGTCTCAAGGCACCCCATTCTAAAATGTAAAAACTATTCTAATAGTTTAACATAATACTTCAACATCCACACACGTAGGACACCCAAAGTTAGAGATGATATATTCTTCCATATCCAATACACTTTTACACACTGGTACTGATTAATATTCCAATGTTTCTCTTCTCCCTGAGTTTTTCTCCATCACTCAGCTAATGTGGCCCCAGTGCTGAGGGAGAGAGGCAAAGGAGGGTCATTGGTTGTTAGGACGCCAGCGGTTAGAAGATCGTAATGATGCATAATGAAACCTGTGGCTTTGTGTAACTAAAAGACAGGCTTAATCCACTGCTGGTTTTCTATACAATTATGGAGCAATTTTTAGGCATTTTTCCAAGGCACCCCTGAAGAAACCTTAAGGCACCCTGGTTGAAAAGGACTGCCTTAAAGGTTAGAAAGATTTGAGATCTTCATTTATAGCAACGCCATAACTAGCTTCTTGTTAAACACTTCCATTGTACAGCTTGGGAGTGGCGGTGCATGCCCTATAGGCTAAACAGACCTGTAACCTGGGTGTACTCATCTTTATGATAAAGAGCTGTGGTATTGCTTATAGAAATCATTGAGGTGCTTGGTTTCATTTCAGTCCTGCACTAGGAAAATTGTGGATGCAAACTAGTTTTGCACAGGTCTCCGGGGGTGTGATGGAAGAATACCCCATGTGATTCCCTTTCAAGAATGTTTCCAAGTCATTATCACTGCTAACGGATAGAGGAATTAGTCCGGGCAAGGTCAGAGTTTGAGGAAACTGGTCCAGGAGAAAAGTGGAGGAATAATAGTTAATCACACATGGCTAGACCCAGTGGGGTCGCTTATTGAGGTGAGCCTCCAATTCACCTGGTGGCGGGAGCACGGTGTATTTCACCACTCTGCGAGTTTGGAAAGGACCGGCTTGATTGATTTTTGAAAGAAGAGTCGTACTATTTTATGTTCTCTGTGCACTGTTCATAGTGGACTAATAGTCTACTTTGCACATAGCCTGCCTTTGCCATAAAGGAAGCTTATTCCTGACACTTTGAAGGGGACTGTTGTATCTTGTTTCATTTGTTTTATTGTGTGTATATATATATATCCACTTCAATACTATGCATTTAGAACACTTTCCTACCAGACCAATTTTCAGCTTTCAGTGCTGTTGCGGTTTGAATGAGAATTGCGCAGTCGTGCAACGCTGTACCCAAACAAGGTTTTTTTATCATTTTGTTCCCACAAATAGAGCTTTCTTTTGGTGGTATTTGATCACCTCTGTGGTTTTTATTTTTTGCGCTATAAACAAAAAAAGACCGAAAATTTTGAAAAAAAAATTCTCTATTTCTGTCACAAAACTTTGTAAATAAGTAAATTTTCTCCATCACTGATGGGCACTGATGAGGCTACACTGATGGGCACTGATCTGGCAGTACTGATTGGCACTGATGAGGTGGCACTGATATGCAGCAATGATGAGCACTGTTAGGCGGCACTGATATGAAACACTGACGGGCACTGATATGAAACACTGACGGGCACTGATAAGCGGCACTGACGGACACTGATAAGCGGCACTGATGGGCACTCATAGACGGCACTGATTGGCACTCAGGCAGCACTGGGCACTGATGTGCACTGATAGGTGGGCACTAGTACATGGCACTGGTGGGCACTGATATGTGGCACTGGTATGCACTGATAGGGGCACTGGTACACACTGATAGGGGCACTGGTGGGCATATGTACAGAAAGGGGCCCATTCCCTGGTGGTCTGGGGTGGCATCTGAAGGTGGCACTAAGTGCCATTCATATTGGGCACTATGCCCCTTACCTGGTGGTCTAGGGTGGGCTCCCTGGTGGTCCAGATCGGCTCCCTGGTGGTCCCTGGTCGGCTCCCTGGTGGTCCTGGGTGGGGACATTGCTGGAGGTCCCTGGGCAGGCTCCCTGGTGGTCTAGGGTGGAGATCCGAGGGGGGCTGTGATGATAAATCATCAGCACAAACCCTCCCTGTCAGGAGAGCAGCCGATCGGCTCTCCACTACTCAGGTCTGCAGACCCGAGTACAGGAAAGCCGATAAACGGCTTTCCTGTGTTACACTGTGACCAGCCGTGATTGGTCACGGCTGATCACATGGTAAAGTGCTTCGGATGGAAGCACTTTACTGAGATTGGTATTGCGGGGGGGTCAGACTGACCTCCCACACCACCAATCGCAGCGATGAGCGCCCCTAGGGCGCGCGGCAGCTTGTTATCCTGAGGACGTCATATATATATATTCTTTAACCTATGCGGAAAACACTTAGTATCACTTGAATGCTTGTAAAATAAGTTTTTTCACACAATATATTTGCACAGCAGCGCAACCACACTTTTTCACTCAATCGAAAGTCGGCCGGTTCAGAAGAAACTGGCTGACTTAAAATATGTGTGTACTCTTCCCTGTTCAACTGAAGCCATCTAATGACAAGTTTCTGTCAGTCATGTTGGAAAACCACCATTTGATCGGTGCTTGCAGCCAGTGCCTGCAAGCGCTGATCAATGTATTATGGTTTTGATGCAGGGATTCTTCTTCTTTCTTCTTTCTTCCTTCTTCCTATTGTCTTTCAAGGTTAATTAGGAATCACAACCTCTGATCAGTTTTCTCATTGGGCAATATCCCCTCACTTCCTGGCCCAGAGATTGGGGTCAGCTTGGCAGGAAACAAGGACATAGATTTAAAATATGCAGAGGTTCTCTCCCTCTCCCCATGCTCTATATTTAAAAAGTTCTAGTTGGAACTCTGCCTAAAATCCATTCGTTTTTTAATACCTCGTTGATTTTTTTTATCTTTTATATGTGGCCCATTTTGCATGCATTACTGTTTTGTTTAACACTCTGAGATGTGTTCTTTCCTTACAGTCAAATAATCTGTTGTTGTTATCACCAGGTGTCCTGCTGTGTCCCAGATCCGTGCAGGAAGAAGCAGAACAACAGTTGTCTACTGCAAAGCAAGACATGCTTGAAAAGGTAAATTCTACTTCATAATGGTGTATATTAATACCTGTCTCTACTGTAGTGTATTATTGATTTTGTCCTCAAAGTTTTGTTTGGTCACATAAGACTTTATAAAGCATGTGATTTCCACACTGGTTGAGAGTATTTGCAGCATATAAGCTACTTCTCTGGCAGAATCCAGCATGTTGTCATCCATATCTTCCTTTTCTTTAAGCATTATTAAACATTAATCAATTTGTAGATCTTTTGTTTGGAGTCCTGTCTCATGCCGGGCTTGTATACCATTATAATTCATTAATTGGAGGTTGTAAGAATCTGAATCTCCACACTGAAATTTAAATAACACGGCCTTTCCTCCTAAGAATAGCTGTGTGTTCTGTAAATCATAAGCACTTGATTTATATGGGCGTCAAAATGGGTTTTTTTTTACAGATTTTTGCAAAAAAACCCAAAACATATGAATTTCAAGATTTTCTCCAGTGCGGCATTAGGGAGTATCAACATCCTGGTGACAACCCCTTGATGAAAAAAATCTATCAAGAAGTGGTTGGTGTATTGACACATTCTGTATTAACGGTTGTGCTGGGCTCACACAGCAGTATTGTGAAGTTGTGAAATAGCAGTGAGAAATCAATCATTTTTAACTTTGTGACTAAGGAACTGAGAGTGCAGTTTACCATCTGCTACTATATATATTATATTATATACTATATATATATAATTTATATTTGAGGTCTATTATATTATCTTTCTACATTTAAGAATGTTTTTTATGCGTCATTTTGACATCAAAAATTCCCATGCCAAAGGTTTTTCTTTTAAGTTTTATGAATTTCTAGAATATCAGATACAATGTTGTAGTAAACGTGTAGCAAAACAGATCTTTTTGCCATGCTTTTTTAAGATTAGGCATGCCTGGGTAAACTCAGCACAACATCCCTAATAACAAATAGAAAAGAAACACAGGCAAATGTGGGACTTTTATGGTGCTTATGCCTCAGCCTCAGGAATGAGGACGCATGTGACCTACGTACTGGAGTGCCCTTGTGGCCACTAGTATGTAGGCGGAACCACCAGAAAATTGAGTAAATGGATTGGTGAACACATTAACAGCAAAAAAGAAAAGTTTCACCAAACATAATGTTACAAGACATTTTATGGAATGCCTCAATAAAAAGTCACAGGAAGGTGGAAGGACACTGGAGAGGTCAGGATAAAAGGAAGAGCAAGTCTCACAGAATGAGACTAAATGGATATACATGCTAGACACTTTGACACCCTTTGGATTAAATATAGCTATTGACTTAAATAGTTTTATTGCTAATTTAATTTTATTAATTTGGATAAGAGGCCATTTGAAGTTTAAAGTTGAGGGTTTAGGTGCAATATATTTTTATTGATATTTTATAGGTTAATGTATAGCCATGCTATAGGTTTTATCTTTAGGAGCGTGACAAATAAGAATTAAGAGTAGCAAATCCTGGGAGCTATACTGTATGTAAGAATAGTGGTAATTTAACATTTATAAGTAGTGGGACCCATACACTAAATAAATGGAGAATATGAGCCAATTGGATCAATCTGTGAGGCAACAGAAAGGGAAGGGTTAAGTTTTTTTAGTACACAAAGAGCAGGTGATAATTTCCTTCAGCGCTCTGAGGATGGCAAGTGACCAAATGCGTTGGACAGAGCTACACTAAGTGACATCATCACGCACAATGCTCCTGGAAGTGGCTCAGTATACCCAGAAGTGAGGTAGACTATCAGGGATCAGGCTTGCACAGAGGAATGGTAGAGCAAGCTAGTTCCTTATTAAGTTATTGCGCACATTATTCCTTTGCATTGCATTGTTAAATGGGAGTGGGCACTTTATATATTTTTATGCAAATTCTTAACTAATAAATGGTTTTACACTATGGAGGCCAAGCTTTGCATGGTTTATTCCTGGGGGGATACAAGAGCATCCTGACCTGCTTTTCTGCTTGAAAAGGGTCATGGTGGTCTGGTGAGTTTTCGGGTGTGGAGGTTGAGGGATTACACTGAAAACAGCGAGTGAAAACATTAACATCACTGGATAAAAAACAGAATGAATTGTATAGTGTTTCTTTTGGAAGAAGCACAGCACTGAGCACTCTGGATCAAGAGCACTGGACCCTTTATATATAAGCGCAGACACTTTTTTTTTTTTTGATGAATAATTTTATTAAGACTTGTATGAATTGTTTTGATTTATGAAATAGAGGGTAGCAATGCAGAGGCGGAGGCTCTGTCGTGATAACAACATAGAAAAATATGACACAGGATTCGCATTAAAAGCGAGGTTCAGAACTATTATTTCTGAGTGAAGAAAGCTGTGCTTTTAGCTTTCTCCAGATTCTGTAGTTCTCAATCAGAACATTCAATCCTGTGTCCGGGATTTTCTGGACACCTGTAACCTGGCTGACTACACAGGCGTGCATGGTCATTATATACCCAGGTCTGAGAATTGCTCAGAGCTCCCATTTTGGAGATAGCATCCAGTTTGGAGACTGCTCCCAGTGTGGGAGACGGAAGGTCTCACCTGGGGTCAAGGGGCCCCAGCCAGAAGCCACGAGACAGAGGTCTCATCGAGGGGTCAGAGGACCCAGCCAGAAGCCAGGAGACAGCAGGTCTCAGTTTCAGGAGTCAGGTCGGCCCTTATCAGGGGTGTCAGGACCAGAGGTGGGCCATGCAGCAGGGCGCTGTAGCTGATGGCTAGAGAGCCAAGTGTTCCAAGAGAGCTGAATGACACAGTCAAAAGGACTGGTAAGAGGAGCAGCAGTGCTGCCAACACGTGAGCCAGGTGGCTCTGTATTTTTAATTCATCTTATGTGGAAGAAACCCCTGCGTGGGCAACTGATGTACAAGTGAGCTTTTCCTTTATTCAATAAAAGTGGGCTGTCATGCCCTAAAATGGTGCAACTCATTGTAACTGCACCTGCTGCTTGAGTTTAATCACCCCAATCTTACTATAGATAGATAGATAGATAGAGATATATATATATATATATATATATATATATCTCTATCTCAAAAATATTTTGGACACTTCAGGGTAGGGATGCACCGAAATTTCGGCAGCCGAAAATTATCGGCATTTTCAGCCAAAATCAGTGTTTTCGGTATCGGCCGAAACAAAAAAAGGGCCGATACCGAAAAGGGGGCGGGTACCGTCCATTGCTGGGTATGCGTGCATCACATACCCCGCTATGGATGTGGGAGATGAGTAGATTCACAATGCACAGAGCGTGCTGCTTGTATGAGCTGCTCTGTGCATGAAACTGACCTAACTACACTGGAATGCAGAGAGAGCTGTCGGATCTTCAAGTTTATGTCGGGAGGTGGGCGGGACGGAACAGCTATAAAACGCCAGCCAATGGGACAGGGGCTGGGCGGATGTTAGCTTTCAGTCCCGCCCACCTCCGATCTCAGTGAAAATCTGACAACTCTCTCTCTGCATTCTATGCATTCCAGTGTAATTAGCTCACAGTTTCATGCACAGAGCGGCTCGTACAAGCAGCGCGCTCTGTGCACTGTGAATCTACTCCTTTTTTCTGCCAGTGCCAGCCAGTACCATCCAGTGCCACCTGCCAGTACAATCCAGTGCCACCTGTCAGTGCCAATCAGTGCCACCTGCCAATACCATCCAGTACCACCTGTCAGTGCCATCTGTCAGTACAATCCAGTGCCACCTGCCAGTACCATCCAGTGCTGTCTGTCAGTGCCAATCAGTGCCACATGCCAGTGCCACCTGCCAGTACCATCCAGTGCCACCTGTCAGTGCCAACCAGCGGCACCTGTCAGTGTCACCAATCAGTGCTACCTATCAGTGCCGTCTGTCAGTGCCAATCAGTGCGCCTGTCAAGTGGTTAACCACTTCAGCCCCGGAAGGATTTCACACTTTAGGACCAGAGCGATTTTTGCGATTTGGCACTGCGTCACTTTAACTGACAATTGCGTGGTCGTGTGACATTGTACCCAAATGGAATTTGCGTCCTTTTTTTCCCACAAATAGAGCTTTCTTTTGGTGGTATTTGATCACCTCTGCGTCATTTCTGATCGCCGCGATAAACAAAAGAAAAGCGATAATTTTGCAAAAAAAAAAAAACAAATTTCCCTACTTTTTGCTAAAATACAAATCCAAAAAAATATAAAAAAACATTTTTTTCCATCGGTTTTGGCCGATTTATATTCTTCCTCATATTTTTGGTAAAAAAAATCGCAATCTGCGTTTTATTGATTGGTTTATGCAAAAGTTGCCGCGTTTACGGATGATGAGAATTAATTTCTGGGGTTTTTATTTTTTTTAATTTTTTTACTAGTAATGGTGGCGATCTGCCATTTTTAGCGGTACTGCGATATTGCAGCGGACATGTCGGACCATTTTGACACTTTTTTGGGACCATTGGCATTTATACAGCGATCAGTGCTATAAAAATGCACTGATTATTGTGTAAATGTCACTGGCAGTGAAGGGGTTAACCTGCAGGGGGCGCTCTAAGGGTTAACTGTGTTCCCTGGGCGTGTTCTAAATGTATGTGGGCTGCCTTGGTTGGGGAAAGGGGATGATCACGGCTTCCATATACAGGAAGCCTGTAATCACAGCCCTTCCCCCTCTGTCAGAACGGAGATCCGTGTTTACTTACACAGACCTCCGTTCTTTCACTGCGGGGGGGGGGGGCATCGCGGGTAGCCGGCGGCGATCGAGTCCGCCTTACCCGCTCCCTGGCCCCCCCGAACACCGTGAGCGCGCGAGCGTGCCTCCGGCGGCCTGCACGCGGTCACAGTGAGTGATATCGCAGCCACCGTCATATGACGGCGGTTTGCGATATCGAGCCACTTTGCCGCCATCAGACGCTGGTCGGCGGTCGGCAAGTGGTTAAAGAAGAGTCACCCCCTCTATTTGTCCTGTTTACCATTATCCTTGAAAGTAAAAGAAAATTCCAAATTTTGGGTTGTCCCCAGAAAAGTAATAGTGTAGAGGGGAAATCTTCCAATGGAGACACTAGTTCTGGCAACCTGGGGGTCCCCAAGGAATTCCCTTTTTCTCTTTTGTTCATTGACGGACACAGCAGCTCCATCTTGACCTTAGGGTTATATCACCACCTTCAGGCGTAGGACTAGGCAGAACAACAAATATTGAAAGAACAAGCACAGCCCCACCCAGGGGCAGTCCTCACTGGTAGTAACCCTCCACCCTGCAACAGATAGCTCAGTTTTTTCTGCCTAGTCAAAGAGTAAGGACCTGGCTCATCTGCTGGGCTGGGTGACAGGCTGGATGATATAGATCCTGGTAGTCTCCCCAGCACAGCCAGCAAACGCGCGCAGACCTCTAGCTCCGTGTTGGGTCGGCCGCGAAAAGCCCCTAGCCGGATGGGGTGGCCGGCGGCTTAAACGTCCCGCAGGAGCACATATGACCAGACGCCAGAGGTCTGAGTCACAGTTTGACCATGGCCAACAGCCCCCCCCCCGTTCTGGATGGGTGGCGGATCTGTCTCGGGTGGGCTACCCGCAACACGACTGGATGGGTAAGTAGCGCCCCCCTCCCCTGCTGGGGTGCGGGTGGAGCAGGCGGGTACCCGGCGGTGTTGTCAGTCAGGTGGATCTGTCTTCCCTCCCCTCCACCCCTCTCTGCCTGGTTCCCTGCCGTCTGTCCATGCTGCGTTGGCCACTGCTCGTCCCCAGCCCCCCTAGGGCCCCCTCCTGCTGGGTGTCCAGTGCCTTGAATTGCCCTACCTTGTGGGCCGCCTCCGCCATTGCTGTGTGCCCGTTTTGCAGTAGCCGCAATCTGCGGCGGGTATTTTATGGTGGTCCGGCCGGCTATTACAGTATAGCCATCCTGGTGCGGTCAACGGCCATCTTCCTGTAGCCTCACAGGGCCTCTAGTGTGTGTGTGTGTGTGTGTGTGTAGGGGAGGGGCAGCTTCCGAGGACTGAGTCTGGCGCCAGTCTCCTTGTGGCACATGGACACAGCAGCACGGGACGAGCGGATAGCGACAAGGCAGCGGCAGCAGCAGGCAACAACAGGCACAGCTCCCCCTCTCCTTTCGGATCGTGGGGCCAGTAGGTGGTGAGTCCTCCTGGGGGTTACTCTTCTAGCCTGCTACAGCCCACTGGGTGGGGGTGCCCTGGTCTCCCTGATACCTAGGCCTCTGTCCCGGGTGGTGTCCTGCCAGGGTGGGCTGTGGTATGGCATCTGATGCGGGTGTCCCTCCACCAGATCCCTCCGGTGGCAGCCAGCGCCTCTGGGGCAGCGGTTCCCCTTGACCCTCTGGCAGCGGTCCTGGAGTCCTTTGTCTCCCGGGTAGAGGTAGTGTGCGGGTAAGAAGCAACCCCCTCCTTCCTCGGGGGAGGACTCTGACCCAGAGGGTGGCTCCGCCATGACGGTGGGGACCCCTTGAGCTGTCTGATGGTGAGGTCCCGGATTCCTCGGATAGCGAGGAGGAATCTTCGGTGGCGGTTGCCGCACACGAGAAAGCGCTGGTGTGTGCCTTAATTACCGCGGTCCGCGATACTCTGAAGCTGGAAGATGCAGCTGGTGCGTCACAAGAGGTGGCTGTTCCTTTCGGGTCTCATAAGCCGGCCCGAGTGGCCAAGGTTTTCCCTTACTTATTTACAGGGAATGGGAACGGCCTCAGAGTTCATTTCCTGTCCCGAGACGGTTTTCAGTGCACTATACATTCAAGGACAGTCTACTGAAGAAATGGGTGTCACCCCCCCCTGTCGTTGACCCCCCCCGTGTTGCGGTTGAATAAGGCAACCACGATTCCGGCGGAGGGCACGCCGTCTTTCAAGGACCCGGCTGATAGGAAGACCGAGACGGTTACCCGTTCTATGTTCATCCTGGCAGGCTCGGTTCTTCCACCAATGTCGGCCATTGCCTTGGTGTCGCAGACGCTCACGGAATGGCCGAAGCTACTGCACCGCGAATTGAGCAATGAACAGGCCCCTCCGGTCTGCATGGAACGTTTCAAGGGCTCAAGTATGTATGTGACACGACTTTGGATACGGCCCCCTTGCTTTCCAAATTGTCTGTGTCATCCGTGGTTATCCAGCATTTACTCTGACTTAAATGCTGGTCGGTGGGCCAGACATCTAAGAAGGCCCTGGCGGACTTACCCTTCCAGGGCGGGCGGCTCTTTGGAGCTACCATAAATTAGATTATCAAGGATCTCACCGGTGGCAAGAGCACTTTTCTTCCAGAGACCAAGAGGAGCAAGGAGCCCCGCCGCAGGCAGGGTCCCTCCTTTTCTGCCCATAAAAGGCTTTTTCGTCCACTCTGTTCGACGGGCAAGGGTTCCCAGCCCGCAAAAGCTCCCACGGGGGGTCCCAAGCATCCTTGGCAGCGCAAGCGCAACAAGCCTGAGGGCAAGTCCTCCTCAGCATGAAGGGTTGCCCCCACCTGTATTTCGGGTGGGGGGGGGCGCCTTTGTTGGTTTGCAGACCGGTGGATTTCCCGAATACCCGACCGCTGGCCACACAAGTTAATTTTGTCGGGGTACAAAATAGAGTTTCATTCCCGCCCTCCAGACAGGTTCTTTGCCTCAAATCTGCGTCTCCCCCGGGCCGGCTGCAGGCCTTAGTTGGGGCGGTGCAGGACCTACTTTTCCAGGGGGTCATTGTTCCCGTCCCCAGTTCGGAAAGGTTTCAGGGTTTTTGTTCCAACCTGTTTAGGGTCCCAAAGAAGGATGGGGTTCAGCCGATCCTGGACCTCAAAGCCCTCAATTGTTTCATGCACATACGAAAGTTCAGGATGGAGTCCATCTGCTCTGTGGTGGCGGCGCTTCATCGGGGCGATTTCTTGCTTTCCCTCAACATCAAGGACGCGTACTTACATGTCCCCATATGTGTCCAGCACCAACGTTTCTTGCGCTTTGCGGTCGAGAAGGCCCACTACCAGTTTGTGGCCCTACCATTTGGCCTCGCATCTGCACCTCGGGTCTTCAAGCTACTAGCCTTGGTTCTGGTTGTGGATATTTTTTACCTACTGTAAAATCCCTTTCTCGGAGTTCATTGAAGGATACAGCACCCGCCCCTCCTGTTTGTATGTTTGTACTGCTTGTTACGAACTAAGCTATCTGTTGCAAGGTGGAGGGTTACTACCAGTTACTACTAGTGAGGACAGCCCCTGGGTGGGGCTGTGCTTGTTCTTTTAATATTTGTTGTTCTGCCTAGTCCTACTCCTGAAGGTGGCGATATAACCCTAAGGTCACGATGGAGCTATGTGTCCGTCAATGAACTCAGAGAAAGGGATTTTTTACGGTAAGTAGAAAAAAATCCCGTTCTTTGCAGGGATTTCCACACATTTTCTGTTTGACTATGGGACAGGAAATGAAGGGAAATCTTTGCAATGGGATACCGACACGAAAAAAAAAATCTGACAGGTTATAAGCATTCCTTGCTTTTGCCTATAGTTCTACTTCAATACTACTGTCTGTTTTATATCTAATCAATTAGCTACAAAAATCCACCATTGGAAAAATCAAGTTGTATTTAACTGAAAGTCATATTTGACTAAAGTTTTTTTTACTTTTGAGATAGCAGAAGGAGTGCTCGAACTTTGAGAAAGTTTGGGCACACTGGAAAGAAAGTAGAGGCCATCTGTTAGCTTAAGATTTGCCGGCACAAAAAGTATATTGTTCTTCAGTTCAGGGAAAGTGTACATGATTAGTTTCCCTTTTGAATAAAATATTTAGTTGATAGTCAAGTTTTTGCTAAAACTGGGAAAACCTCTTTGCAGAAAAATCATATGAATGGCCTGTGTCCCTGTGGCAGTCATCTTCAGACAGGCATGTTTCCATGGAAACAGGATCCTAATTGCAATATGAACATTATTTGGACTATGGTGAAGATAAGAATTCATTACTTAGTAGATATGAAAAACCTTCCTTATTGTACAATAGGATTATGTTTTGATGGATTTTAGTGCATCATTGAATGCCCTAAAAATGGGCAACTTTGTCTTTTTGTCTCCTGGAGTTTATGCTCTTGTTAGATTTTTGGACAAGTTCAGAGTGCTTTTTAATTGGTCCTTAAAGAAAAGCACAAGGTGGAAGTCATGACCCTCTCTTGTTTTCAGTACATTTATACATTTTTTGTAAATAGTTTTACATGTAGTGCTTTAAAGCAGAGTTTCACTCAAAAGTGAAACTTCTGCTTTAAGGAAAGGGTGACCCCCTGACACCTGGCTGTCTTGGAGTTCTCTCCCTCCTGCGTCCCTCCTTGCCGGCTCCACGTCTCGGCCCACAGGCGGATCGTATGTGTCACACAAGCCATCTCATCCAGAAAGTCATGCAGGGCTATAAAACGATAACATGGCGTAATGAAATCGATTTATTTAATATACACAGATAATACACTCACCATGTTATCAGCGATAAGAAGGCTAAAAAACACCATCTGCCAGATTCCAAAATGGCTGCGCATACGCAGTAGTGGTGTGCGTAGCTCACCTTTCCAGATGTGCAGGCTGCCCACTCTATACACACTCATGCAACTCTATACCATCCGAGATGCAGGCTTTTAAACTGAGCACTGATAATGTACTGGAAGGTCCCTCTCCTCTTTAGTCCGGAGGACACAGCACCCATGGTTGCCAAAAAGAATGTCAAATTTCGATTCATCTGACTACAGCAAAAGTTTT
The DNA here is from genome assembly GCA_018402905.1 of Glandirana rugosa. Classification (NCBI taxonomy): domain Eukaryota; kingdom Metazoa; phylum Chordata; class Amphibia; order Anura; family Ranidae; genus Glandirana; species Glandirana rugosa. Next base: position 204,143 of record BLSH010241309.1, read on the forward strand.
CTACTTTGCAACAGACCATTTAAAATTGACTTTGACTCAGTAGCAGTAGCATTTCTGGATCATGTTCAGATATGGCTTCTTTTTGCATGATATAACTTTACCTTACATTTTTAGATGGCACTGCAAACTGTTTACTGTTCACCATTTACAGGCAGTGATTTTTGAAAGTATTCTGGATCCCATGCAGTGATCATCACAGAATCTTGCCTGTTTTTAATTCAGTGCCCTCTGAGGGCCCCCATATTGCATTTCAGGCTTGGTCCCTTGTGCGCAGAGATTTCTTCAGAATCTTTTGATGACATTATGTACTGTAGATAAGGATATACTTAAAGGCTTTGCAGTCTTATGTTGAGGAACATTATTCTGAAATTATTTGACAATTTTTTTTTTTTTTTTAAGCTGAAGCTTTTCAGATTGTTGAACCTCCACCCATGTTTACTTCTGAGGCACTCTGGCTCCCTAAGATGCTCTTTTTTATACCCAATCATGTTAACTGACCTGTTAATTAGTTGCATAATGTTCTTCCAGCTCTTACCACTAAGACCCCATACACACTATTAGATTTTCTGCAGATTTTTGTCTTCAGATTTACCAAAACCATGTAGTGCAATGGCCTGCCTTATTACACACAAACTAAAACTCTTAGGGTTTGACCTCATATTATATGGTTTTGGTAAATCTGAAGACAAAAATCTGCAGAAAATCTAATAGTGTGTATGGGGTCTTACTTTGCTAGTTGTTGATGCCCTGTCCCAACTTTTTTGAGACGTGTTGCAGCCAACCCATTTCAAAATTAGGTTATTTTTTCTTAAAATGGTATATTTTCTCAGTTCATTTTCTATTGTAAGAGCTGGGTTTATAAGATTTGCAGATCATTGCATTCTGTTTTTCTGTAGATTTTATACAGCATCCCAACTCTTTTGGAATTGGGGTTGTATTATTGCCAAAACTTTTTTATATTGTAATGGTGAGAGTCCCTGTCCTTATGGAATTAGATTAAAAAGGGATACAGAGTTTGCATGTCGGCTGACTGCAAGACTACAGAAAGCAGATTCTAAATGGAGAAAACTGCTCTGGCAGCTTTCTCCAGATTTTGTTATTACCGGATGGGACTTTTGGTAGTTTGGAGATGCCTAAGTGACTTGGGAGGGACGGGATCTCCAATTGTGTCCGGGTCTTATGGACAACCAGCAGGTTATGTGCCCAGGTGGACACAGCCAATTTAACGAGGGGCTGGAGAGAGCAGTAGGGGGAAGGAAGGTGGAGGATGAGCAGCTTGTTGCTGCTGGTTCAAGGCAAACCCCTGTCAGGAAGACTGTCTGCCCTGTGGGAGACTGCAGCTGAAGTAAGGGGGATTCTATGCCCATGGACTGGGAAAGGCTGGCCAGCTTTGAGAGTCAGGGAGACTAAAGAAGCCAGTGAGTCCAGGGGGCTGGAAGGAATCAAGTCTGTTGGGAGCAAGCATAGGAATTGCTGACAAGAGAGCCAGGTGGCTTGGTATGTTTTCATTTAAGTGCTAATGAAGTTTGAACCCCTGCGTGGGAAGACTGAACAGATTTTTGTTTTGTTTTTTTCCATTTAATAAACGTGGGCTACCAGGCCCTTAACTATACTGCCTGTCTGACGTGGACTCACTGCACAAAAAGGCATCTATCACTTGAGCTAAACAACCCCCAACATTACAAGTGGTTGTCAGATGCGGGCATACAGACGGTGAAATCCGGATCTCTGCTCCAGTGGTGAGTCATGTCAAGAGCAATCGTATGTTGGCTGTTGTATGCAGCATACTGACTGCACTACACGATTGTACGGCTGGGGAAAGAACGTTCAGGTGATTGTAATTAGCATCCAGCCATTCCTGACTTTGGGCATGCGTGTTTTGCACAATACAACTTGTTGTACCAACTGCTCTGTACACACGATACAACGGTCGTATGAGAGCTTGTTGGTACGACCAAGTTTTCTAGTCTGCTCATACAACTCCCTTGTACGACCGTTGTATGTTCGACTGTTCGCATACGAACGATCGATTTCGCATACAACGGTCGTGAGTACGACCTGTTGTATGCGATCGTCGAACCGTGTGTACGGGGCTTAAGTCAGTACAGGTAGTTTGGGTTTGCCAATATTTAATTAGGCTGTGATCAGAGCATCTGGCTTTGGTTTTATAGGTAAGACAGTGAGGCCAAGGTCAGGGTAATGATGATACCGGCTGCATTCACACAGGGGCGACCCGACTTCAGCGCGATTTTGCTAGCCGACTTCAGCGCGTCTTACAACATGACTTATGCCAGGTGACTTTGCCTGTGGCCAATCAGAGAAGGCAGAGAGGGGGCTGCCCCAAATAAATTCTAATCTTTTCAGTACAAAGTCACTTGCATTTAGATGGGGGATCCGACTTGGAGGTGACTTCTACTGAATTCTATGGGCACAAGTTGGATAGAAGTCGCCTCCAAGTAGTACAGGAACCTTTTCTGAAGTCTGGCGACTTCAGTAGTGTACATTAAGACTGCTACCATTCACTTCAATGGGATTTCACTTGTCAAGCGACTTGGAATGACTTTAGGCAACTCAAGTCAGAGCACAAGTCACCCCTGTGTGAATGGGCACTCAAGAAACCAGCCAACTAGCTGAGTAAGGCTGGGTTTACACTAATGCGATACCTGACATGGCATGTGATTCGCACCACATTGCTCTACACATCACATGCGATGTCTGTGCAATGTAATAGCATTCAGCCATACATTTTGTATTGCTGAAATCGCATCGCATTTGCACCAAAATAGTGCAGGAACTGTTTTGGTCTGCACTGGAATCGGATCGCATGGGTGTTCAGACCCATGAGATCCGATTCCACAGTTTGCACTGTGTTCTGTAAACCGATTTGGAAGTGTCATTAACTTTATATTGACACCCGCAGCGGTTCGCAGAGAGCAGTGTGAACTGCCTGCAAATCAGATGCAATGCGGGACAGGAATTGTGGTGGTTGCTCCATCAGTGTGAACCGAGCCTAAGAGGCAGAATCCAAGGTAATTCAAGTTTGAGGCAGGTCATAAAATAAGGTAAGACTAATGCAACCGAAAAAATTTAAATCCAAAAACAGGCCAGGTCACATAGGAGCAGGTCAGAATTTAGAGGAGCACACATAATAAAGACCTTCAAACCATGTATCATAGCAGGGTCTGGCTTCTGGTAATGCTCTTAACTATTAACCACATCATATCTGAAGATGACTGCAAACTTCAGGCTGAATAGGAGGCTTAAAGGGTATTTCCGCTTTAGCAATCAAATTTGAGAAAACCCTACTATATGTTTCTGTGTTGCCATTCACACAACATGCTTATTTTTTAAATTATATATATATATAGTTGCGTGCGGTTGTTTAGCTCAGTGGTAGGTGCGTTTTCAGTGAGTTTGCGACAGCCAGGATCTCTGTTTGAGGGCATGGTAGCCCATATTTATTTAAAAGAAAGTTCAAAATAACAATCAAAAGGGTTTCCCTCGCAGGGGTTGTCAACATCCAGAAATCATAAACTCAGCCTCCTGGCTCATAAACGCTCAGTAGCCCTCCTGGCTTGTAAGCAATCAGTAGCCCTCCTGGTGTGGATCCCAAGGCTGTCTCCTGCAATCTTAGGCCCCTGGAGACCGCCTATCTCCCCAGTGTATGTGACCCAGAAGCCTGGTCCTGACTCCTCTTAACAGGCCTCCACTCACACCTGCACAATCAGTCTCCTGGTAGATCACAAAACCTGGACCCAGGATTGGGGATTTCATCCCACTCGGATCTCTACGAAATCTCCGGACTCCAGATCCAGAAGTGGACTTTAACCAGTTGCCGACCGCCCGCCGTGGCTTGACGGCGGCAACTTGGCTTGATGTTGCAAACCGCCGTCACTTGAGACGAGATCGTGGAGGTGCACTCACTGTGTTACGGGGGGAGCCAGGGAGCGGGTAGGGCGGCTGCTGGCTACATGCGATTGCTCCCCTGCAGTGATAGAACAGAGGTCCGTGTATGTATGCATTTTCATAGCACTGATCGTTGTATAAATGCCAATGGTCCCAAAAAAGCGTCAGAAGTGACCGACATGTCCGCCGCAATGTTGTGGACGGTAAGTGACTGGTATTGCAGTGGTTAAACATGGTATCTAACTCTCATTGGCACCTATGTACTTGTGTGGAGGTGAAATTGCAGCATGGCAGCTGTACAAGTGATCCTTGCTTTATCACAGCTGTTTTCTGAGCAGTGATAAATTATTAGGTAGAAGCTTCCACTTAATCAAATTTTTTGGTTTGCTGTGATTTTACATTTGGAGATGTAGTTAGCCCTTACTTTCGATAAAGCAAATCATACTTTAGATAAATGAGGTCCAGTTCAGCTGTGAGCCATTTCCCAGTGATGTTTTTTTGGCCAACCCGTGTCTGTGTTGATAATGGCACTATATCATTTTTCATGCTTTGTAGAGACTCTTTTCCCAAACAAAGGAAGCTTATCTTTTCAAAAGATAACAGTGACAGACTTCCTATGGTTTCTTTTTTTATTAGTATTTTCTGGTGACATTAAATCCAAATATAAATCCTCAAGAATAGATGGATCAAGGTAGCAAAATTTTATGTCTGCTTGTTCTTCATGTGGTCCACGGGACCATTGAAATCTGCTCATACATAAATTTACCATTTTTTTGCATTCCTAGATTGTTTGGATTTGCTTATTCTAGAAACTCTGAAGCTTAAAAATAACTTGCTTCAAGACAATTTGGTAATGTAAGAAGAACATAATTTTTACAGGGCATCCACTGTGACAGTACGTATTTACCATCTTGCTGTTAAATGCTGTTGTAGAAATTAATGATGTTTGTTTGTGAACAGCTTGTCCAATGGAATGTTTGTAAAATGGAGGCCATTTTCCCATAGGCTCTGTCAATACACACGGTAGGAATGAATGCTTAACCAGAGCTCATTTAAAACACAAATACGGCAGTAATTGCTTACTTGTTTGTGAGGAGCGCAGAACGTGTTGTAAATGATCATAGCAAGCAAAAGACATCAAAAATATAACATGTATGCCTAGGAGTTTTTATGGTGCAAGAAAAACTCCACTTTTGCTAAAGGACAAAGATATGTATTTTACAGCTACAAAGGCTATTTGTAATTTGGTATTATTCAAAATGATGAATTCTTGCATTTCATTGGCAAGCCCAGGTTCTGCCAGTGGCCTTATAGCGCGTCACTTTTTTATATTTAATTGAATGTTTTCCTTCATATTTAGCTAAGGGTATGTGGTATAATTATACACCTAAAATTACCCCCTACCTGGCTCATATGAAGACACCTATTCTTAAAGTGGAAGTTTAGCCATAAAAACCTGATAAAAAATAATCCTTCTTTAGCAAGGAACATACATTCCACATTAATAATTATGCCACCAATAGTAGTGTGTGCTGTAAATTGCCTCCGGCTTTGTTCATGTTTCTTCTTGCTGGAGACTGCCAATTTGCTTAAGCCCAGAGCCCCTTAGCAGCAGTAAATCTTTTTGGCTGTCAGCAGATCAGCCTGCGGGAAAATAGAGAGCAACTGATCATGTGCAGAGGAGGGTGAGATTGTGTTACCTAATTTTATCCCTGTGAGCTCAGTCACATGGGCGTTCAGCCCCATGCAACAACCGGAGCAGTTGGTTTATTTTTTTTAACTGCTAGTTTGCATGTAGGCAGCCAATAGAAAGTTTATAGCATTGCATTCGGTTGGAGGACAGGTTCTCTGAAATTGTCAATTTTCCTAACGCACACCTTTCTGGCAAAGTAAGGCCTGTGTAGAAATGGGTGCTGAGGCGATCACCAGCTGGATACTGGAAGCATCAATCATGTGTACGTATTCACCAGCACACCAAGGATCACAGTCCAAAGGCCTTTTATTTAAAGAAGGATCACATCACAGAGAGTGCAACGTTTCGGAGCCACGCAGAACCCCTTTTGTCAGACATGTGATATGACATGTCATGTTACATGCCTGACGAAGGGTCCTGTGTGGCCCCGAAATGTTGCACTCTCTGTGATGTGATCCTTCTTTAAATAAAATACCTTTGGACTGTGATCCTTGGTGTGCTGGCGAATACTTACACAAGGTTCTCAGGAATGGTTATATGGCCTCAGGCTCAAAGCTCGTGCAATCAGGTCTGTGTGCCTATCTGCATGGCTGTGCAGGTGGGTCTGTTCAGTCAATGCACTCCCATTGACTTTGAGTGGGCTGCCTGCATGCAGCTCAGTGGTGAAAAAATGTAAACAAAATGGCTCTGGTTGCTGCACAGGGCTGCACTCCTGTGTGATTGAGCCCTAACTCCTCTTTCTTTTCCCTTGTAAGCTATTTTTTAATATACATATAGAAATTGTTTGTGTTCTTATTTCTTTCATCAGTTCATTGTTTTGTAGTGTTAGCAATAAAAACACATTTTTCCCAAACTGGATAAAATTACTTAAAACCTCAACAACAGTATATATTTTCTGAAAGCAGAGGCCCTGCAGAATAAAAAGATGGTGGTTGCAAATTTTTATGTCACACATAATAAAAGCGGTTTTATAGAATCTATATTTTCAGTAAAAAAAAACAAACACGTGAATTGATTTTAGTACATACAAGCACAATACAGTCTCCATTTTTTAATGTAAAATAAAAGATAAGGTTGCATCGGGGAAATGGATACCAAATATGTCAGACCTTATAAACTGCCGTGTGTGGCAAAACCCAATATGTGTTGTGTATTGTTTACATACATGTGCATGCCCTAAAGCAGGACTAAAGTCTCCATACTTGCCTATCCAATGGTCCTGCACCGGCAGGGCATGATGTCACTCCCGCACATGCCCAGGAGGCCGTCATCCTGGCACTTGGTGACCAGCATGGCACTGTAAGCTGAGCTGCACATGTACAGCTTAGTTTACATTGTCAAAGGAGCTGGAGAGCAGGCAGGTTGGGCATTTTATTGTAGAATAGACAGAGCGTGTCTCTTCTGCAATAAAAGCCTGCCTGCTCACGGGTTTTTACAGCGGGACTTCAGTTCCACTTTAAGCATATATTTGCGTTCTATGTGTGTACATGGGGACACCGTTTTTAGATTTTTTTAAAAATCCTTTTTATTTATTAAATTTTATTTATTTACATTTTTTAAAGACTTTTTATTTATTTTTACTTCAATGTATTGCTGTCACAAAGGGGCTAACAAGCTCCCTATGCAATAGCATTGAGCAGGTGACAGGTACTCTTTCCAGCTGGGATTATGACAGCTCTGAACCCAAAATTGCTCAGAGCTAAGCACTTCCAGGTTCACACTCTGCAATGGACATTGGGGAATGGATGCTCCTCATTGTTCTCCTGCACACCATCCTGACAATGTTAATTGTGGTCATAAAGAGGGGAGGTCCAGCAAAGAGTGGCACCTTGTGAGTCCCATAAAATGATTTGGCAGTGCTAAAGCTTCCCAGAGGCTCTCTGAGGCTACATCCAAGAGCACTTAAGGGCCACTTCACACCTAGGCGATTTGCGATCCTACTTGTGTTGCCCCCAAGTCGTTTGACACCCGAAATCCCATTGAAATGAATGGGAGCCGTCTTAATATACACTACTGAAGTTGCTCCGACTTCAAGGCGACTTCAGAAAAGGTCCCTGTACTACTTCAAGGCGACTTCTATCCGACTTGTGCCCATAGAATGCAATGGAAGTTGCCTCCAAGTCGGATCCCCATCTATATTGAAGCAACTTTACAGGAAAAAGAAAAAAATTTAGCAAGGTACCCCCC
>BLSH010241309.1:217065-232394 GCA_018402905.1 Glandirana rugosa
CTGGCGGCTAGCCTCTAACTGCCGCCGTTTCACCGAGACATTGCGTTTTGCGGCAGTATGCTGCCGCCGACGCTATGTCTCTATGACACTCGAGTGACACAAGCCCCCCCCCGGTCCCTCGCCCACGCCGCCGAAGCTAACGGCGGCCGATGGGCGCTACCGGGGGGGCCTCGCTTCCTCGCCTCCAGGCACATTCATTTGTGCCTGGAGGCGAGACACACTCCCCCTTCCCTTCACTAGTGTCGGAAGGACATATGCTTCCGACACTGGTGAAGGGAAGGGGTCTATCCGTTCGGGGGGATGTCAATCTTGTGCTCACAGTATCTCTGTATCGCAGCCGCCGTCGTATGACGGCGTTTTGCGTTACAGAGCCACTTTGCCGCCGTCAATCTCCGATCGGCGGTCGGCAAGTGGTTAAGGAACTTCTAGTGGGCAGAATTGGGAACCCTTGACTAGTATGATCGCATAGCTGAGTAGCTAGTGTTCCCAAATGTTTGTTTCTGGCAGCAAAGGGACTGTAATTAGCAGGGTGGTCTTACGCACTGAATAAATGCCTGGATATAAAACAGAGCTCCCTGTATAATGTCAAGACTTTGGTTTTCAGTTTTGGCTGGAGTGTCCAATTAGCAGGGTGCTCAGATTTGTTCATGATAGCCATTTTGGAGTATGTAATAGCCACAATCTGAAGTCATTATTGCGCGAAGTGTTTATGGGGCATTAAAGCATTCACTAGTGTTTGCATACAAGCCTATTGATGTATTGTATTTTTAAGTTTCGCCTTTGTTCTTTTAAATGATGTCATCCCATCGGTACAAAATGCCAATGGGTCTTATTATGCCAGTCTAATTAGCTTTCTTTCCATTAAAGTATCTTGCAAAGGCAGCTTTGCTTGCAGCCTCCTTGCTTTGTAGTGCCGCTGATTCATGTTTGTCCCTTAAGACCATTCATCTGAGATGAAACATTTTCTCCTAAAATGTTGCCACTTTGTAGCAAGCTGGACTTGGAGTGGTAGAAAGGGGAAATGGATGAACCTGTCAGGAAAAATAGTCAGCTGAACGTGAGCCATCTTGTTCTCATTGTTCACAATAGAACAATTCTGGGTAGAAGTGAATCTATAAGTCATAGTAATCTGAATTTGTGCAGCAGTGCCGGTATGGGATGCCTTACCTGCTTGACAATGTATCAGTATCAAGTAGACCTATAAAGCTGTTTTCTCCCTCATCAAATGCATTATATTAATAGAGAATAATGCCTGTCTGTTGCATGCTGGGACCCATGGAAAATGATTCTAGCAGCACAATGTGTGCTTGCCACTTTTCCATTCCTAATACTCTTTAACCCCACTGAGCTCTGCTTTTGTATTTAATCATATTGCTGTACACATTGCTTTTGTGTAGTCACATTGCATATTCTCTTTTTAAAAATGGAAATTTCAGTGATTTCAGCCAGGTACATGAATGTTTAAAGTGGTAGTAAACCCTCCTATCATTTTCAGCCAAGGAAGCTGCCATCTTGGCCTCTGTTTAATCTACAACTGCCATGATGCTGCACATGTGATCAGCTATGACGCCAGCCATTGGATGGTTTGACAGTTTGGTTTAGAGCACAACCAATGGGAGTGTTACATTTCCAACACGTGCCGGAAATGGAACTGGTTTTTAAACTGTTAAATGCATGGGTTTACTACAGCTTTAAGGGGAACTGGGCAATGTAGTAGTTTCCTTCTGAGAAGTAGACAGTTTTTCTGAGGTTTTGGAGCGATTGTAAGCAATAATTGTTAGGGTTTTTTTTTTCTTTTTTTCTTTTCAATAATTTTATTGAGTTTTAATAAGAACAAGGTACATTGAAGGTATGTTCTGCTTAATCTACAAAAACCGCTTGTCAAAGAAATGGACATCTCAGATAAGACGCACATGCATGACGATGTGGTATCAAAACATGGAGTTATGGTATCTATAACTCGAAAGAAAGAAAAAACCCTAAAGACCTCGAATTGAGTTAACAACTGATGAGATATCGATTCCTTGAGTCTCCAACCACCCCCAATGGGACCAAGCTGTGATTGGGTACACGAGGCAAGTCCTGAACGAGGTTACTCGTGAGTAATAAAATCATTTTTGCATTTTATAGAAGGGAAAAAAAAAAAAGCTTTTAAAAGTCATAGAAGATAAGATTAGTTAAGAAGTCTCAGTAGGTTCGGCTTTATACCTGTGGTGGATCTCTAATGTCCCATCTTTTGTTAATGAGATAGTTGTCTTACCATTACCGGTAGTTCTAATCCAGCAATGTAGTTAAATCAAAACCATAAGAAACAAAGTCTGCCATTGTTAGCCTTTCCTAAAAATGCTAATTGTCTGGTTGTCATGCTAGTCCTCTTGTTTCAATACTAAGGCCGGCAATAGATGGTTCGAATCTTGGCCGGTTCGGAAGGAGATTCGAACCGTGTGTGGGCAGGCTGAAAGTACCATGTTGATCAATCAATCAACTTGGTTACAACCAGCCTGCCAGATTCACTTGTGATTATCGGTAGCAGCTGCTATAGCCGCTAGCATAATAACTGTCTTGTCCTGGCAGGAACGGCTTTCCCTACCCTCCAACCGGGAGCAGACAGTTGCTTGGCAGGAGGGTTTCAAACCCTGGCAGCACTGTGTGTGTTGATGGGGGAATCGAGTAAACTTCTTTCCTGCAACCCGTGGTAGCAGGAAAGAAATTTGCACCATCTATGGCCTGCTCACACTGCCGCGACTTGCGCTCTGACTTGGGTGGTCCCAAGTCACTCCAAGTTGCTTCACCTTCATCAGAAATCCCATGGAAATGAATGGGAACCGTCTTAATGTACACTACTGAAGTCACTTCGACTTCAGAAAAGGTTCCTGTACTACTTCAAGGCGACTTCTATCCGACTTGTTCCCATGGAATTCAATGGAAGTCGTCTCCAAGTCAGATCCCCATCTACATTGAAGCGACTTTACAGGAAAAAGAAAATAATTTACCAAGGTACTCCTCACAAATTACCCAGGCAACCCCCTCCCTCCTTTCTCTGATTAGCCACAGGCAAAGTCGCCTGGTATGGAGGTCGCTTCAGGTCACATTGTAAGTCACCCAAAGTCATGCTGAAGTTGCGTTCAAATCGCCTAGCAAAGTCGTCCCTGAAGTCGGGTCGCCTATGTGTGAACCGGCCCTAAGTGTCTGCCCTGAAACAAATATCCAGATGAGGACTGATTTTCTGATCTGCACACTTTGTTCTGGGTACTGTTCACTCATGGAGTTCAATGGGGCCACACCACTACTGCTTGCAATGTATGCAGTTGCCTCACGCAAGTGCGGCATTATACGGTTAAATCCGGCAGTAAGAAGGCGATATAACACCTGGCCACCGCCTGTCAAATGCATTCTGAAGTGTGATCTGAACACAGATCGCACTTCAGAGGGCACCACACTCCACTGCGAGTGTGAAAGAGCCTTTAGGGCCAAGACACACTTTTCTGCTGTGGTGCATTGCGGTAATGCGCATGCTACAATATTTGTGTTAAGCATTGCATTGCCATTTATTTTGAATGCCACACCAGCCTACTAAGGCAACTCTGTTCCAATTACCATTGTGGTGTATTGTGTAGCCAAAAAGTAAAGGCAATTTTTATTCGATGATATTTTTGATAGACTAGGAAAGAGTGTCAAATTTATATTATGGTCTTGTGCCTCCTGCTGAGAAGATTCACTCCTTTTGTACATCCTGGTGACCACTGTCCCAATGAATTGTAAATTTAAAATTTTACAGTTGTTACCAGAGCAAGGGGTAAGGGAAATTCCTGCAACTCAGACATCTGATCCTATGACAAGTCTCTAAGATAAGAATTCCATTCACTTTGCATAGATTTGTCCACCAATACATTTCTTCTTTTTCCCCACCAACCACACATGCACAGGAGGCCTCAGTAAGGTATGGTTGTTGGTCACAAAGAGAAGTTGACTTTATTGAGGTTTGATTAAGAACAGTAGTCCTAATACAAATGCACATCACACTTTTCAGATATTGTTTGTAAAAAAATTGGAAAACCATTTATCATTTTCCTTCCACTTCAGAATTAGGTGCCACTTTGTGTTGGCCTATCACATAAAATCCCAATAAAATACAGTTATGTTTTTAGTTGTAACATGACAAAATGTGCAAAATTTCAAGGGGTATGAATACTTTAAGGCATTGTATGTGAACCTGGTCCATTAACCGCTTGCCGACCCGCCAGCATCGTTATACGGCGGGAGGTTGGCTCTCCTGCGCAAATCGCCGTAGCTGTACAGCGGCTCACGGAGGCGCAGTTGCAGGCGAGAGCACGCCGCCACACGCCCGCTACACGCTGCCTGAGCGATGGCCAACTATAGAGGCAGAACGGGGATCAGCCAATGTAAACAAGGCAGATCCGTTCTGATAGACATGACAGAGATCTTCTGTTCCCAGACATCAGGAGCAGTGATCTGTTATGTCCCTGCCAGCCCATCCCCCCTACAGTTAGGACACACCTAGGGAACACAGATAACCCCTTGATCGGCCCCCGTTTAACCCCTTCCCTGACAGTGTCATATTTACATTGATCAATGCTTTTTTATAGCATTGATAAATGTAATAATGTCACTGGTGCCCAAATGTGTCATTTGGGGTCAGATTTGTCCGCCGCAATGTCGCAGTCCCGCTAAAAATTGCAGATCACCGCCATTACTAGTAAAAACAACTAAAAAAATAAAAGTCCCTAAATCTATCCCATAGTTTGTGGACGCGATAACTTTTGTGCAAATCAATCAATCTACGCCTATTGCGATTTTTTTTTTTTTCTTTTTCTTTTACCAAAAATATGTAGAATATATATTGGCCTAAACTGATGAATATTTTTTTTTCTTTTTGGATATGTATTATAGCAAAAAGTAAAAAAAAAAAAATGTTTTTTTAAAAATTGTCGCTCTGTTTATAGCGCAAAATATAAAAAACGCAGAGGTGATAAAATACCACCAAAAGAAAGCTCTATTCGTGGGGGAAAAGGAGGTCAATTTTGTTTAGGTACAACGTTGCATGACCGCGCAATTGTCCATTAAAGCGACGCAGTGCGGTATCACAAAAAATGGCCTGGTCATTAAGGGGGGCAAATCCTTCCGGGTCTGAAGTGGTTAATAGCTGGTCTGGATCACATTATGTGGTTCAAAACGTATCTGATTCACATATATGTTAACAGAGGGAAAAATTACATTTCAGGAAAATTGTATTGTGCCTTACGTTTTATTACATTGCAAGTTACCAATTCTTAGATGTGTTGTGTAAGACCCCTTTCACACCAAAATGTTTTTCAGGTGCTTTTGCGCTAAAAATAGCAATAGAAAAGTGGCCGAAAAACAGGGGTTATTACAATGATCAGCTTTTTTTTATTCGCGTAAAACCTTTATCCCAAAAGGAAAACTGATTATAGTTTAAGATTAAGTGTGAGATGGAGTTTGGCTTCAAATTCTTAGTGCATCTAAATCTGCTAGTACATTTAACAAACCCCCCCCCCCACCCAGGCTGACAATGTCGTCTGATGTGCCTCCTCTGCTCATTCCTCCAGAGTTGTTTCTGCCCAGATCACCAGGTGAAAACAGAGGGAAAAAAGGCCAAAGAAAAGAACGGATGCAGCCACCACATCTAATGATTGTAAAGCTGCAATATATTAAATTTTTTGGGTTTAACCACTTGCCGACCGCCAACCGCAGGTTGACGGCGACAAGGTGGTTCGTTATCGCAAATCGCCGTCATACGACGGCGGCTGCGATAACGCGCACTGAGCGCGCCCGCATGCTCACTGTGTTCGGGGAGGGCCAGGGAGCGGGTGCGGCGGCTTCGATTGCCACCGGCTACCCGCGATGGCCCCCCCCGGAGTGAAGGAACGGAGGACCGTGTATGTAAACACGGACCTCCGTTCTGTGAAGGGGGAAGGGCTGTAATCACAGCCTTCCTGTATATGGAGGCTGTGACCACTTCCCTTCCCCAGCTAGGGCAGTCCCCCCACAGTTAGAACACGCCCAGGGAACATAGTTAACTCTTAGAGCGCCCCCTGCAGGTTAACCCCTTCACTGCCAATGGCATTTACACAGTAATCAGTGCATTTTTATAGCACTGATCGCTGTATAAATGCCAATGGTCCCAAAAAAGTGTCAAAATGTTCCGACATGTCCGCTGCAATATCGCAGTACCGCTAAAAATCGCAGATCGCCGCCATTTCTAGGGAAAAAAAACCCCCCAAAAATGAATTCTCATCATCCGTAAACGCGACCACTTTTGTGCAAACCAATCAATAAACGCCGATTGCGATTTTTTTTTTTTTTTTTATCTCAAATATGAGGAAGAATATAAATCGGCCAAAAAAATGTTTTTTTATATATTTTTTTTTTGGATTTGTATTTTAGCAAAAATTAAGAAATTTGGTTTTTTTTGCAAAATTGTCGCTCTTCTTTGGTTTATAGCGGCGATCAGAAATGACGCAGAGGGGATCAAATACCACCAAAAGAAAGCTCTATTTGTGGGGAAAAAAAGGACGCAAATTTCGTTTGGGTACAACGTCGCACGACCGCACAATTTTCAGTTAAAGCGACGCAGCGCCGAATCGCAAAAAGGGCTCTGGTCCTAAAGCTGGAAATCCTTCCGGGGCTGAAGTGGTTAATGCAGCTTTAATTGACTAAGGCTGCGTTCACACTATAGTGAATTGGTTGCGGGTTCTCCGCATCCAATTTGCAATAGCAGGAGATATTGACCGGCTCTCTATGGAGCCGGTTCACATATCTCCGCAGCAGGTCTGGTGCGTTTTTCACAAAAATGCTGTGCGACTTTTGGTCCATTTCAGGTCAGAATTCAGCCAAAAATTCGGGCTGAAGTCGGACCTGAAACTGTGAACCAGGACGCACTGCTGTGAGCCGCATGCGGTTCATATGTGAACCCAGCCTGAGGGTAGAGCCTATTGCTGGATATGTATAATATAATATAAGATCTGTCACAGTCTTTAGTAAACAATACATTCAGCAGGAAAAATGTTACATATATACGTTTTGTGATTTCAAAGACCCTTACAAAATGTCACATGTCAGAGCTCTTTCTAGGGGCAGTTTCCATGACCTTCTCATTTTCTGTACAATAAGACTCGTTATTTTTTACACTGTATGAGAACAATCCCTCTGAAAATCTATACTTATGTATACGTGATTTGGAAGTACAAGAAGGCATATTGGGTGGATTTATGTGATTTTCATATGCTCTGAAAATATTCTTTCATCAACATTTCATCATTCAATCTGTGATTGTGAAACCAAACTGTGATGTCCGCTTTAAATTCTGCTGCTGCTGTTTGTTTTAAAATGAAATTGATTTGCAGTCTCAGAATTGTATTTGCCGAGTTTCGAAGCACACGGAAGTACGTTTGCAGGTCTGTACTTCTCAATAGTTGTGCCTAGGCCAGCAAAACGTGTAGTGGGGGGGTAGATTCTCTCTATTTTATTATTTTATTGCATTCATTTGAACCTTAACATGTTACTAAACCCAGCAATATAAAAACAATTCACCCCCACAGTGCACACAGCTTCTTAATCTACTTATATCAAAATACCGCTGCTATATACCTTTATTTCATCTGTATGTTGCAGTCAGGTGATAAACTGCAAGTAGCCAGGGCTTCCACAGTGTTCATCTAGGAGGAGATTTCACTCTCTGATGAAACGTCCTTTGCATCAGTGACCCCCCCCCCCCCCACAATCCGGCCAGAGCTGATTGATTTTTTGCCAATTAAATGCTCAGTTCACAAATTAACAATCACTGCCTCTAGAAATGCACTGTAGTCTGTGTCCATGTGAAACAGGAAGATCGAACAGAGCATTTGCAACCTTTCCACACTGCCTGCATATAATATAGTATAGTAGAGTCTAATATAGTAGACAGGGAAAGCAGGAAGTATCTGGCCAGACAGGATCAAACAGCCTTTTTACACAATACAGAGGATTAACCCCTTAACTTACACAGTGAGTATAGCAAGCATGCTATTCTGCATGTACAGACAGTTTTTACTGTTGCGGGTTTAGTAACACCTTAAGGGATGGAGCAACACAGGCTTCAAGTATTAGAAGTATTAGTCCCCACAGAACGCTTAGTATATGCTAACATGTATTTATACACCGGGGTATTTTCATTTTTAGTGCCTGCAATATTCAGTAATTTGTCCCCTCTCTCCAGAAACTGTAAGAATCCTCCAGCGCACTCAGTCCATCAACACCCCGCCCCCACGGAGCGACAGAATGGGGGTCCGTGTATGTAAACACGGATCTCCGTTCTGACAGAGGGGGAAGGGCTGTGATCACAGGCTTCCTGTATATGGAAGCCGTGATCACTCCCCCCTCCCCCAGCCAGCCCAGCCCCCATACAGTTAGAACACACTGAGGGAACACCGTTAACCCCTTACAGTGCCCCCTGCAGGTTAACCCATTCACTGCCAATGGCATTTACACAGTAATCAATGCATTTTCATAGCACTGATCGCTGTAGAAATGCCAATGGTCCGAAAGTGTCAAAATGGTCCGACATGTCCGCTGCAATATCGCAGTCCCGCTAAAAATTGCAGATCGCCGCCATTACTAGTAAAATATAAGCAAAAAATAACCCCTTAAATTAATTCTCATCATTCGTAAACGCAACTTTTGCGCAAACCAATCAATAAACGCAAATTGCGATTTTTTTTTTTTTTTTTTTTTAACCAAAAATATGAAGAAAAATATAAATCAACCAAAACCGACGAAGAAAAATGTTTTTTTTTTTAATATATATATTTTTTTTGGATATGTATTTCAGCAAAAAGTAAGAAATATTGTTTTTTTTTTTTTTTTTTTTGCAAAATTGTCGCTATTTTTTTTTTTATAGCGGTGATCAGAAATGATTCATGATGTGATCAAATAGCACCAAAAGAAAGCTCTATTTGTGGGGAAAAAAGGGCGCACATTTCGTTTGGGTGCAACGTCGCACGACCGCGCAATTGTCAGTTAAAGGGGCGCAGTGCCGAATCACAAAAAGTGTTCTGGTCCTAAACTGGGAAATCCTTCCGGGGCTAAAGTGGTTAATAAATGTTTCATTTAAGCATTTTTCTGCATCACTTATTATTATTTAACTGTTAGATTTTATGAGATGAAGGGGGAAAAAAAAGAAAAATCGGCCTAGCATATCGGTCCAAAAAAATCGGCATCATATATCGGCCGCCCCGATTTCTAAATATCGGCATCAGCCAGAGAAAAACCCGTATTGGTCTACCTGTAGTGATTTCGGTCTACCTCCACATTTTTGGCTTTTCTGCATATTTGAACAGGCAGACGTTCAATCTTCATTCAGACAGTGATCAGAGGCTACAGATAAAGGTGATATACTTGACTAACTGACACATAACCTTGACATGGTGTATTCATTCATATAATTGAAGTGATGAAAATGTAGATTTGACACATGAAAAAAGTACAGTAAGGGCTCGTTTACACTTGCTTCAAAACAGGGCGTCAGACAGGCTTTGTTAAAGCTCCCTTAACGCCAATCAAAGCTCCAGTCACTAAATAAAATGGTTAGTGTACAGTCCTGTTTACACCTTGCGTTGGCTTGGCTGCGCTTCAGCTTTGCGTCAAAAAATATACCCCATGTAGCTTTAGCCAGGCTTCAAAACCTCTCCAACGCCTCCATAGAAGTCTATGACAAAGCTTGTTTGAAGCTCGCTTGAAGCACCTGCGGCTTTTCAGAGGCTCTAATTCAGCTTTAGCTACGCCTTGTTTGGAGAAATTGCAGGTGTGAGATATATACAAACACACAGGGCCAAGCTTCAACAAGGCTTCAAAAGTGCATCACTGAAGCCTCGCCGAAGCCTCGTTGAAGCCACTTCAAAGCACCGCAGAAGCATCAAAAACACATCATAAAAGCTTGTTGAAGCTGTATGAGCTTTAATGAGCATTGAAGCCGAAGCAAGTGTAAACTAGCCCTAAAGCTTCTTTATTAAGTGTTTAGTAACACTTTATGTTCATTGTTTCCCCGAAAATAAGACTGGGTCTTGTATTAATTTTGGCAACAAAAGACACAGTAGGACTTCTTTTCGGGGTAGGTCTTCTCATGTCATGTGCTATCTTCTCTCTCCCTCTCCCTCCCTGCCTGTCGGGAATCCCCAGTGTGAACCGAGTTAAAGCCGTTGCAAAAACCTATAATCCACTTTATTACAGTATTATATAATGTGTGTTTCTGTAATATAATTGTGCCAAATACCTTCGTTACAGCGCCACTGGGCGCTTCTGTGACCCGCCGGAGCTCTCTTCCCCGCTCCGAGCACTGCAGAGGGAGGGGCCGAAATCCCCGCTGACAAGCTTTGGCAAGAGGAGGAAAGCAGCGGGAGGTCAGCTGAGTGGCGCTGTAACAAAGGTATTTGGCACAATTATATTACGGAAACACACACATAGTACATTGTATAATACTGAAATTGAGTGGATTATATGATTTTACAACCACTTTAAACTAGGTCTTATTTTCAGGGTAGGTCTTATTTTCGGGGAAACACGATAGATGGTTCAAATCTCAGCCGGTTCAGCAGGGACTGACCGAGATTCGAACCATCTATGGGAAGGCTGAATACACCCAAGCTGATCCATTGATCGATTTCGGTACAACCAGCATATCGCAATAATCGCACGCGCACCCCCCTCCCCCTGGAAGAACACAATAGCTTTTCTGGAGGCTCCCCCATCAACACCGACTGTGTAGATAGGTGAATCATGCAATTTTCTTTCCTGCAACCACAAAATCTCACCATCTATGACCTGCCTTATAGATAAAGGTCCCTGTACCAACATGCTTGTATTCAGTTGACCTGCCACACCCCTGCAATTACACTTGAAAATGCTATTTGCTGTAATTTATTTGGCTTGCGCCAGAATATATTCACAAATAATTCACTGCATTCTGATTATTTTTTTTCTCAGATAATTAACAGCTTGGTACGGTATTACTTTTATTATTTTCTGCTAAT
Source organism: Glandirana rugosa (assembly GCA_018402905.1). NCBI lineage: Eukaryota > Metazoa > Chordata > Amphibia > Anura > Ranidae > Glandirana > Glandirana rugosa. The sequence goes on from BLSH010241309.1 coordinate 228,111, forward strand.
TAAATCCTCCTCTTTACTTGCAGCCGATCTTTGCATTTATGAATCTGAGTTGCTATGTTGTAACTAGGACTGTATATGTTGTACTACACACTATACTAAGGGAGTAGTACTATGGACTTGTACAGTGTATACATATTTTTTTCACGACTTTGTTAGGTTCCTAGTCAGGTTCAGCAGATTTGTAGTCCTTTTTATTTTTTTTTTCCACATCTGTCTTTTTAGTGTGCAGAAACAATTAAATTTAATAAAGACAGGTACTCAGAGTGTGCTCTGGGCTAAATGGTAGCCTTGGGAACCTCTTAGGAGAGCCATTTTTTATGTCATTTATTGCCATACTAATACATCCTTCCAGATGTGTTTGTGATTTTTTTTTTATGGAAGAGATACAGAGATGTTCTGCACAACCACAGGATGGGAAGAGCAGATGTGACGCCATGCTTAATGAGCACACATGTCTTCCCCCATGTGAATCTCAGTGTGCTGGCTTAACGACTCTATAAACCTTGCTTGAACACTGGCAAAAACATTATTGATAAAAATCAACATGAATACTACACACCATGTACATGTGCCGTTGGCTGACAATTCATTCTATTCTTGTTTTATTGACACGTTTAAACAAATGGCTACATAAGGCTTATTATTCTTCTTTTCTTTTTTTTTTTTTTTTTTTTTTTCTTTTAACTTGTAAGTAACTTGCTTAAGCCATGAATCGTTATCCAAAAATAGATCATTAAGTCTTAGGATTGAGAAAAAATAATTAAATTATATTTAATCAAATTACTGTGGCAGCTCTGGACATTAATAATGCTGCAGGCATTGTGCGAAATTCATGTGATGTTGGGCACTCGGTTCCCTTGGAGGGTTTAATTATGATAGATACCTGTATTAATTATTAATGCAGCGTCTCAAGTAAGAGAACAATTTTACTGTGAAATTTAAAATTGATGGCATGTTTAATGTAGTCATTTTGGTGTGGGATGTAAGGTGGTTTTCACTCAAATATATATTGATTTTTTTGTTTGTTTTTTTATTGATTTTTTTTACTTTAAATAAGGAATTAGATCTCCCGTTAGACCATGGATGTATTAAAAATGCATAGTGCATCTAGCAGGTGGACGTCCTATACATACAAACAGGAAATGCAATTATAGTAGGTGGGTAACACAAGCTTACTGGATGAGGCTGCATGCATACCTATTTTGGAACAGTTACATCTCTCATTAGCCTTAGCCAAAAGTATACACGAGGCTAAATTCAAAGCGAATATATTAAAAAAAATAAAAACCTGCATATACACTATATTAGTATTGGGACACCTTTCATGGCATCCCAGTCTTAGTCCATAGGGTTCAATACTGATTTGGCCCACCCTTTGCAGCTTTAACAGCTTCAACTCTTCTGGGAAGGCTGTCTGTGCTCTTACCAGTTCAACAGGGGTTGATTTACTAAAACTGGAGAGTGTAAAATCTGATGCAACTGTGCCTGTTGACCAATCAGCTTCTAACTTCAGCTTGTTCAATTAAAGCAGTTGTATACCCGTATAAAAAAAATAAAAAAAAAAAACCTGTAAGAGAAAGGCATAATGAGCTAGTATGCACCACATACTAGCTCATTATGAAATGCTTACCTCAGACGAAGTTCCTCTGCTCAGTCCCTGCAGAGGGAGCCGACATCTTCCCTCAGAGGATCCTTCCGGGTACGGGGCTCCGGCGCTGTGAGTGGCCGGAGCCGCGAGTCGCCACTCCCGCTCATGCGCTGCAGCCCGTCTTTCCAGCAAGCGGCTGCATTTAGGGCGAATATCTCCTAAACCATGCAGGTTTAGGAGACGTTCATTTTACCTACAGGTAAGCCTTATTATAGGCTTTCCTGTAGGTAAAAGTAAAAACATTGGGTAGACAACCGCTTTAAGCTTTGACAATAAAACCTGGAAGCTGATTGGTTTCTATGCACCCGATTTTGCACTCTCCAGTTTTAGTAAATCAACCCCAATGTTCCTATCTCTCTCTTTGGAGTACAGAACACCTTACTGCTATGTTCTGGAGTAGGGTGACAACGTTGCTCCTCTATAGATACTGAGTGTGCGTTGTCAACCCATGAAGTAAATGTGTTATTGGCAGGATCACCAGGTAAAAATAAAGACAAAAAACCCCTGAAGAAATCAACTGCAGCCACCACATCCAAGAATTGATAAGCTGCAATACTTTAAATGTTATTTCCTGAGTTTAGATATGCTTTAAAGTGGAACTTGTCAATTTATTACAATTTCCTAGAAGCTAGCTGTATTTGGCAGAAGAAACTCTGCATCTCTTCTGTTATAAAAGCTGAATGCTGGCATTTTGTTCCCAATTGTACACTGAATTGCTCTTATGTAGTGGTAGTGCTGGAGTGATGAGGGGGAAGTAAGAATGTTGCATCACTAGATGAGGGTACTGTTTGAGATAAATGTGCCGTAATGTGCAAATAGATTGTGCATACACAAATTTCAAGAGCTCTAGAAGCTTTCAGTATGCCTCTCGTTCCTATATACCAGGGATATGCAATTAGCGGACCTCCAGCTGTTGCAAAACTACAAGTCCCATCATGCCTCTGCCTCTGGGTGTCATGCTTGTGGCTGTCAGAATCTTGCTATGCCTCATGGGATTTGAATTTCTGCAACAGCTGGAGGTCCGCTAATTGCATATCCTTGCTATATACCATCATTAGAAATGTGCTGCCTTTAAACCTCCTATATAACTACTCAGAATTAAAAACAACTGGAAATCTACACTGCCCAAAGTTTTAGAACACGCTCATTTTTCCAGTTGCTATTGAAATTTACACAGTTTAATGTCGCAATGTCATAGAATAATGCCATGGGAATGCAGTGTTCATTTGAAAAAAGTGCCAACATCCAAATTGAAATACATAGGAAATTTTTAGCACAAGGTGCTAGCATAGGGAACCCCCTGGACTTTTTAGGCACCGATAGACAAAGAGTAAAGGAGTATTCTATTGTAAAAGAACAATTTGTATTAATGCATATCATAAAAGCGAGGTAAAGGCCTCGACAATGGAATTATATCCATACATAAAAAAGATAAATAATTGATAAAACAGAGACTAAATAACAGTACGTAAGGTTGACCCTATAGCACGCGACGTGGGCCTAGGCCTCAAAGCGTAGAGGCTCCATGGCTACTCCTGACATATTTCGGACTGAATGCCGTGACAGTGTCCTTCAGAGGAAATTGCTAATGTAGGTCAGACTGTATAAATGTCTAAAATGTAAACACTATAGCCGTAAGCATACAGCATCAATTATACATAAGCATACAAGTGTGTGTACATATAACAGCAAGGTATTGCTACGCCAATCCTGGAGTTAAACATTACTAATCACTCACCCCCATGCCAAAAAGGTGCATGCATGGTAGCAGCAGATGGATAGAAGCAGACCAGGTCTGTGCAGTGGTGTCAGCAGGGCCCAAACATACAAGCCAGTGGTGATAAAGACGCACATCCCAGGGCAAATGTTTGCTACATTACCACAAGAGACGCCTGGTGGCTATGCCGGAAAAGGGTATATAGTAAAGAATACTAGTTTTACAGAAAAAAATAAATACAATGGCTAGGTTGACAGATAATATAATCATAATAACGTTGTAATCCAAAATCTGAAGGAAAGACGTATAATTATTATTACTATACAGGATTTATATAGCGCCAACAGTTTACGCAGCACTTTACAACTTGAGGGTAGACAGTAAAAATACAATACACTTAAATACAGTAGGAATCAGAGGGCCCTGCTCGTTAGAGCTTACAATCTAAGAGGGAGACGTGGAATGCAGGGGCGTTGCTAGGTGGGAAAAAGACCAGGGGCTGTAGCCCGACAAAATGCGGCGATAAATGGGTGTGGTCTAAACGAAATAGTGGGTGTGGCTTAAATGGGCGTGGTTTTGGGAGGTGACTCACGTCTGAGATGAACGAGGGATGGAATAAGGAAGAAAGAAAGAGATAGGGAGGGAAGGAAAGAGGAGAGAAGGAAGGAAAGAAAGAGGGATGGAGGGACAGCAGGCCCAGATCCTACACCACAATACAATATGTGTATTCCAGAAAGTTTAACAATCAGCAGATAAAGATACTCCAAACACCTGGTGTTGGCACTTCAATTATCCCGGCACCATGGTTGTTATGGTGTCAGGATGATTGAAGCACATTATTTCTATTATTATATTGTAATATAAAATGAAATAGTTCAACTCACCATAATGGAGAATCAGTGGGAGCCCCGAGTGTGTC
>BLSH010241309.1:233604-260222 GCA_018402905.1 Glandirana rugosa
GTCCTCATTCACTGTGGGACTTGGTTATGATTGTGTCGTAAAACGTCTCGGTACGTTGTGGGAGACCTTATATGGATCAACCAAGTAGGATTTCGTTCTATTACTGGGTTTTGTATTACCATACCAGACATTGCTATGTCTAGGTAAGGTGGTCCCCGCAGCGATCCCCCACCGATAGCCCCGAAGTCGGGGCTTACAGTGCGGGAGTCGGGGCTTGGAGGACTCCCCAGGTATTACCGCCACAGTTCAGCGGGCGGGCCGCCCGCCCACTGAACTGTCTCGGCGCACGCTCGCCGAACTATCTCGGCACTTGCTCGCCGAACTATCTCGGCGCTTGCTCGCCGAGATGTCTAACGTCTTCTTCTTCTCACCCCGCCCTCTCAAAGGGGAGGGGCGAGCGGAAGAGATACACCCACAGCCCGCCTCTCCCCTGTCACATCGACACAGCCTGAGTTCTCTCCCGGAGGAAGAGTAGTGATGCGGGGCGGGCAGATGAGATGATGTCATCTCTGCTCTCCCGCCCCACTCTTCTTCTTCTGCAATCTGTAGAGCCGCTCGTTCGCGGCTCTATCAAGCCGCTCGTTCACGGCTCTATCAAGCCGCTCGCACGCGGCTCTGTCAAGTCACCCGCCCGCCGGGCGGGCGACTTGACACCGCCATTATGGACCCCTCAGGAGGTTCGGGGCTGAGGGCGTGACATTCGGGGCTGAAGCCCCGATAGCCACCCCCTAGCGACGCCCCTGGTGGAATGGATCTGTATCGTTACAGACCATACCATTATGTTTTGGGTCATTATCTTGCTTTAGGATGAACCAACTAGGTATATTCCAGAGGGTGTTGCATGGCTCTGCAAAATGCTGTGTTAGTATTGGTTCAGGGTGTCACTTACTCTGTGCAAGTCTCTGACTCTGTATCCAGCAAAAGAGCCATAGACCACTTCCTCCTGTCTTACAGTTGGTGTCACACAGAGGAATTCTCCTTTCACCATATGGCCCTTTTCCACTCATCAGTGGTCCACTGGCAGTGCTTCATGGCCCAGGCAAGCCACTTTTTCTTATTTTGCCATCTTAGCATTGCCTTTCTTACAGCCACTCAACCTGTCAGATCTGTAGCTTGAAGTCTTCTCTTCACAGTTGAAAGTGAGACTTTCTTTACTTCGATCAATGTTAGCTGTACTTGAAGCTGTTGTCCTGTGAGCCACCTGCCACGCAAGCTGTTGACTCTCCTAAACTTGTCTTCCAGTTCTGTTGAGGCTTTGGGTCTGCCAGACCTCCTCCTCTCAGAGTTTTCTCCAGTTTCCAAGTGTCTCTTGATGGTGTAGGAAACTGTACTCACTGACTTTCTTTGCAATCTCTCTAAAGGAAAGACCTACACTTTTAAGGGCCATAATAATCTTTCTGTCTTCCTTTTGTTAGTTTTCTTTTTCTTGCCATTTTGGGAGCAATATACTAATTCCTACAATGCAATACTGTCCAAATAATGTTTAAAGCGGTTGTCTACCCCCTAAAGTCATTTTTACCTACAGGTAAGCCTATAATAAGGCTTACCTGTAGGTAAAATGAATATCTCCATAACCTGGACGGTTTAGGAGATATTCCACTTGCAATGAAGCCGCTGATGTCACGGTGCATGCGCAGTGATGGCCCAGCGAAGACCCGGCACATAGCGCCCGACCCTGTCGGAAAGTCCGCCGGAAAGACGGGTCCCCGCGCATGCGCGGGAGTGATGTCTTGTGGCTCTGGCCGCTCACAGCACCGCAAACCCGGAAGAATGCACACAGCGAAGATGTCCGCTCCCTCTGCAGGGACCGGGCAGCCCTTCGGGAGCTTTGTTCTAAGGTGAGTATTTCATAATGAGCTAGTATGCATTATGCTTTTTGCCTTATGGGTTTTTGTTTTTTTTTGTTTGTTGGTTTTTTGAGTAGACAACCACTTTAAGAGAGTGTAGTAATGCAGTCCATTTCAATACTGCTTTTATACAGACCGAGAGCTTGTAAGTAATCAACAAAAGATGGGGGAATTGTTAGCATAAACTTTCAAGACTTAATTTATGTACATTGCTGTTGAACAACTGTGAGTTAACCCATTACTACTTCCCTGAAAAAGGCTGTTTTATATAACTCTGAAATATACATTATTTTTCAGGTTTTTTTACCTAAACTTTTGTTTTCACCTCCGGCAGTTTACTGCTTATCTTTGTACCATTTCAGGTTATTCACTGGACTTAAACTGTTTAAATTGTAATGTTTTGTCTGGTAATATACATTACTTGGGTGATTCTCTAGTTGTGCCTGTTGTTTTTTTTCTCTTTTATCAGGATAGATGTTTCAAAACTGCCATTTAATGATGCCCATGCTTGGGCTGCCATCCCTGTCCTTGCACAGTAAAGAAGCATTTTACCCTAATAGTGATACACAATGCTGATTTTGGCTTATGGAATGGAAAAAAAAAATCAAAAACCATATTTTAATTATAAACTTTTCAGTAAATTGCAGCATGGTGTCAATGAAATAAATATATTGTGCTTCACTATACATTTTCCTTTTCCCAATGTCAAGCAACTTTGTATTCCTAAATACTCTGGGTTTCTTTGAATGATTTAGGCATTGCCTTGTGTGTTCTACAAATGAATCCATCAGGCGCTTACTTTTAGAGCTTTTCCAATGTGACTGGTAAACAGAGGGCGCTTTTTTACTTTATCAGTTACCTGCATATCATTAGCAGTTCATTGATTGATTTCGGTTGTTACCACGTTCACAGAGATTGTGTTTCTTTCATCTGCAAGAATAAACAGAGTGTTCTCCGATCAGGGAGGGTTATTGTGTCCTTGTCGCATTACATGAAGATAACTGAATGGTGTCAAGTGCAGTACATTTTCACATGCAGAAGGATGCTTACTGGTTATACGTACCGTTTTTAGTTCAGGAAGCAAAATGATACAATACAGATTGTTTACCATAAGCCTACAGATTCTGTTGGCATTTTATAATGTATGCCTGGAACAGTACAGAATTATGATGAGTACATGGCGGTGACTACAAAGTACACCTCTGTATCATGGGGTGGTTGAGGGAATATAGCGTATAGCATCTATGCTGGACATGTACCCTTTTCTGCTACTAAAATAAATGAAAATATTTTAACTTCACTTGCGCTATAAATATAATTGTACAACGTGTAGCATTGAAGTGTTGAACACATCACAATTTTTGTAGGTAAATATGTTTCTAAGCCTGCGTTCACACAGGGGCGATCTGACTTCGGCGGACTTTGCTAGGCGACTTTCAGCGCAAATTCAGGCCAGGCGACATTGCCTGTGGCCAATCAAGGAAGGGAGGTAGGGGGTTGCCCTGGATAAATTCTCCTCTTTTCACTGTAAAGTCGCTTCTGTATAGAGGGGGGATCCAACTTAGAGGCGGCTTCTGCTGAATTCTATGGGCACAAGTCAGATAGAAGTTGCCTTGAAGTCGTACAGGAACCTTTTCTGAAGTCGGAGCGACTTCAGTAGCGTACATTAAGATGGCTTCCATTCATTTCAATGGGATTTCAGGTGTTAAGCAACTTGAGGCGACTCAAGTTGGAGCGCAAGTCGCCCCTGTGTGAATGGGCACTCAAGGTGCTATTGACATGAAATTTTCACCACATGTCGGTTAGAGCTGCACGATTAATCGTGTTAAAATCGCGATCTCGATCCACCTCCCCCCCCCTGCGATCCTCCATTGGGCATTACCGCGATTTTCAGTGCAGTTAATGGGGTCCGACTTGCGGGGCGACTCAGCGCAACTTGACAGCAATAAAAGTTAATGCAAGTTGCCTGAAGTCTTTTCAAGTCGGTGCGACTTGAGTCTCAGAGGAAACTTTCAAGTCTGGGCAGAGAGCCAAGTTCTGAATCACCATTGATAAGACGCTAAAAAAGATACAAAGTAATTTACTTCAAAGGAATGAACTCTGAATGAACTCCCCTTGTATAGTTGTTTGATTTAACCATTTAAAGACTAAATCTTTCCTGACACTTGCTGTTTACAAATAAAAATCCATTATTTTGTGCTAGATGACTTAGAACCCCCAAACATATATTTTTTTTAGCAGAGACCCTAGAGAATAAGATGGTGGTTTATTTCAATATTTTATGTCACATGCTGTTTGCGCAGCGGACTTTTAAACGCAAACAGTGCTGTTAGCCCAATTTTTTTGTATATTTAATATATTACGCCGCGAGAATTGTGAGCGAATCGTGATCTTTATTCTAAGCAAAAAAAATCGTGATTCTCATTTTGGCCAGAATCGTGCAGCTCTAATGTCGGTAACAACCCATGCAATCCATACATACAAAGAAACCAAAACAAGCAAGTTCAGAAATTGTTATGTGTAATATTATGGTATGACACAGGGAAAAAGTATTGAACATGCTAACTGAAATTTATTTAATACTTAGTACAAAATCTTTTGTTGGTAATGACAGCTTCAACATGCCTCCTGTATGGAGAAACTAGTCGCATTCATTGTTCAGGTGTGATTTTGGCCTATTCTTCCTCACAGTCCTCAAATTTTGAAGTTTCCGTAAACATCTTCTATGAACTCTGATCTTTAGTTCTTTCCATAGGTTTTCTGTTGGATTCAAGTCCGGTGATTGGCTGGGCCATTCTAGAAGCTTTCTTTCTTTGAAACCAATTGAGAGTTTCCTTGGCTTTGTGTTTGGGATCATTGTCTTGCTGAAATGTCCACCCTCATTTCATCTTCATCATTCTGGTAGATGGCAGCAGGTTTTTATTAAGAATGTCTTGGTACATTTTTCCATTCATACCTCCTTCAAAGACATGAAGCTTGGCAGTACCGTATTCTGAAAAACAGCCCCAAACCATGATGTTCCCACCTCCAAACTTCATTGTTGGTATGGGGGTGTTTTTGGGGTGATGTGCAGTGCCATTTGACCTCCAAACATGGTCTGTATTATGGCGTCCAAAGAGTTCAATTTTGGTCTCCTCTGACCAGACTATATTCTCCCAGTATTTCATAGGCTTGTCTAAATGTTGTGCAGCAAACTTTAAATGAGATTCAACATGTTTTTCCTTCAGCAATGGAGTCTTGCATGGTGTGCGTGCATACAAGCCATGGAGGTTGAGTGCATTACTTACTGTTTTCTATGAAACAATTGTAATTGCTGATTCCAGGTCTTTCTGAAGTCCATGACTCTTGGACAAGTCTTCTGATAATTCTATTCACTCCACTGTGAGAAATCTTGCGAGGAGCACCTGGTCATAGCCGGTTAAGGGTGAAATGATGTTCTTTCCACTTCTGGATTATGGCCCCAACAGTGCTCACTGGAACATTCAGAAGTTTAGAAATCCTTCTGTAACCAATCCGATCAGTATGTTTTGCAACAATAAGGTTGTGAAGGGCTTGACAGAGCTCTTTGCTTTTACCCATCATGAGATGTTTCTTGTTTGACACCTTGGTAATGAGACCGCTTTTTATAGGCAATCAGTTGAGACTGAACTAGCTGATATTAATTTGCACTGATAAGGGGCAGGATTGCTTTCTAATTATTGATAGATTTCAGCTGGTGTCTTGGCTTTCCATGCCTATTTGCACCTCCCTTTCTTCATGCGTTCAATCTTTTTTCCCTGTGTCATTCCATTTTATTACACATAACTTAATTTCGGAACTTATTTTTTTTTGGTTTCTTGGTATGTATGGATTGCATGGGTTGTTACCGACATGGTAAACATTTCATGTCAATAGCACCTTTAGAAATATATTACAAAAATGGTGACATGCTCAATACTTATTTTACCCGCTTTATGTCATGTGACACAATACAATTACTCCAATTTTTATAAAATTTTTGACTTCACCTTTGTTTACTTATTTATAAAAGAAAGTCTAACCTGTTCAATATTTTCATCATTTCACTAACCTTTTGTTACTGCATTAATATTAATGATATTGAAATTAATTTTACTAATCTCCCACAGGTGGAAACAAAGTATTCACCTTCAAAATGTTATCTTTTTTCCTGCCTTAGGAATTCAAATGGAAGCCGTGAATGGTGGTTGACTTTTAATCTTCACCTTCCTTGTAAGAATAGCCAATACCAGTGAGCATGGAGACAAAAGATCAAGCTGATATCTCTATGGGGCTTCTTGTAAAGACCTAGCCCTAAAGTGGTACTAAAACAAAAGTTTACTATATTGCAGCCTACCAATCCTTAAAACTGGTGGCTGCATTAATTTTCTTCTCTCCGGGTCTTTCTCCTTTAATTTCACTTGGTGATCTGGCCAGTAACACACTTTCTATCCTAGGGTGGCTCCACTCTGGGTGGAGAAGCAACAGAGACACTCTTGGAAAGCAGCATTGTCAGCTTGTGGAGATGGTACTCCACAAGCTGACAATGATGCAGTAGCAAATTTAGATTGACTTTACTAACAAATTAAAGCAGTTAACCCTTCATAAGCAATTACAGCAACATTTTTTTTTTTGGGATAAAGATTTTACATAAATAAGAGCCGATCATTGTAAGCGCCCTTGTTTGCATTAAAGCATTACTAAACCAAAAATGTATTATAATGTAGCTTGCCAATCGTTGGATGTGCTGGCGGCATTTGTTTGCATTTTTTCAGGCTTTTATTCCTTTATTTTCATCTGGTGATCAGAGGGTAACACACCCCTTGTCTTAGGGTGGCTACATTCATTCCTTTACTGGATCTATGTAGCCACCCTTGAACATCAGTATTTTCAGTCAGTGGAGATGGTAGTGTTGGGTGGACTAGTAGATTTAGATTGACTTTACATTAGTGACTAACAATGCAAAGCCCCACTTCAGCCAACACTCTTTAGGCAGTTACAGCAGTATTTTTTTTTCCTTTTAGAGTAAAGCATGGGTGCTCAACCTGTGGCCCTCCAGTTGTTGCGGAACTGCAAGTCCCATGAGGCATTGCAAGGCTGTCATTTAAACAAGCATGACTCCCAAAGGCATAGGCAAGATGGGGCTTGTAGCTCTGCTACAGCTGGAGGGCCACAGGTTGAGCACCCATTGGGTAAAGGCTTTACATAAATACTGTAAATAATACCTGGCCCATGTAAGCACCCCTGTCAGTGTTAAATGGTTTGTCTCAACCCTGTAACTGACACCTTTGCTGGACAGCTTGGTCTATTAAAGGAAGTTGAAAGACAATAGACTTACTGACTGGATCACTGGGTAAAAAAACTGTTACAGGGGGACTCAGAAAAACAAGACTGCCGTGTTTATGCTACTGCCAGACTGTATTATATATGTTATTTTTTTATTTTGGCCATAGTTACGGTTTAAATAATTTGTCTCAACCCTAACTACCACTTTTCCTTGATGGCTTGATCTGTTAAAGTTGAAGAATAACAAACCTACTGGTTGGATTACCAGATGTAAATAACGGTAAAAAAAAAGAGGGTTAATGCAGCCACCACATCTAAGAATTGGTAAACTGCAGTATAATAATTGTTTTGCTTTAGGTTTAATAGTGCATTACTTTTTTTCAAATGAATGCATTTTATCCTTGTATCCTATGAGGGTCTAGCTAATTTGGTTCACAGGTGCAGTCCTCCTTGACTGGGTCCATGAAAGTAATGCTCAGCGCATAGGATAGGGTGCAGCATATCGTGTCTCTGGGAACAAAGTTGATATCTCCATCAACTCCACTGTTGTTTAATCCTAAGCTACAACATTTCAGTAGCATCCTGGACCCAATCATTTGGGCAGGAGTTGGAATCAAGAGGTTACAAGATATAGTTGAGGGGGGCGGGCTGTGCACTTTTGATTGACTCAAGACCAGGCATCCGTTGTCGAGCTGGTACCTATTCAGATACCTGCAATTGAAGCATGCTTTTGTGTCTCTGTTTGTATCTGATGGTCTGGATCTTCGGTCCTTTGTATGATGAATCCCTGGTTAAACCTATGTCCACAATGTATAAGGAATTCTTTACGATGAGGCCGGAGGTGCTGACCAAATGTAGAGACTTGGATGCAGCTCATCCCGAATTTTCAAGGAGAGGACTGGGACAAGATATAGGAAGTTCCACTCAAGACTCTGGTTTCGGTTAGGGACCGCCTCATACAGTTAAAACTGGTTCATAGGATTTATTATACATCAGCTCGGTTATCCTCGATTTATAGCTCCTCTTCGGCAGAGTGCTGGAGATGTACAGCAGCAACTGCTGATTTTGACCATATTCTTTGGCACTGTACAGCAATATAACACTTTTGGTTGGAGGTCCTGCGTGTGCTGCAGGAAATGTTGTTGGTGCCGGTTCCCCTTACCATCCCAGTCTTTCTTTTGGGGTTGGTGGAGGACCTAGTACCAAAAAGGGCACAAAGGACGTTTTTATCCATTGTTCTATTTTATGCAAGGAAAGCAATTATTCTTTATTGGAAAAAACCTGAGGCACCGTCCCTTGCATTTGAGAGGGTTTGGTCAACAAGTCCTTACCCTTCTACAAGGCAACGTATGTGGCTAGGGGATGTCAGCGCAAATTTGATAAGGTTTGGCAGGGGTGGCTAGCTGATACGTCTACTGTTGGCTAGGATGGTACTTGGATCCTGAGTGGGATTGGTTAGGAGATGCTTGGTAGCTGATATACTTAGTGGATAAAGTTTATAGTAATTGGGGATCACCTTCAAGGTAATATTCATTGTGTTTTTTTGTGATAGGTGGGAACATCTTTTATCCTGCTCCGTGGGAAGGGCATGTTGCACAGGGGGAGGGAAATGGTGGTGGGGGTGTTGTAATGGCAGCTATTTTTTTGTGTATAGTTAGTCTGGTTACCTGTTGAGCCTGGGTATGCCCATTAGGCATGCAAAAATCTATGCATTTTGCTGGAGGCGTTACAAATAAGTGTGAAAGTGACCAGCTATATGCTACACATTGGCAATACATTTCAATATATTGAAAAGCCCAGCCTCTTATGTTATTGTTTGAATCAATATGTCCCTATGTCATTGAAAGATAAATGGTTAAATATGAAGTTAAAGTCAAATATTTATATTAGAAGGCTTTTCCTTTAAAATTCCCCTTTGTACTACTAAAATACCTGTCTGCTTGTCAGCTAAGGCCTCTATATAGCCATTCAGTGCCTTTGATTCACATACGGTGAACAGGTAGAAGCATCAGGGAAGTGGGGTGATAGGACTGGGACAGAGCAAGCACTGCTTGGCAGGTAAGCATAGGCAATGCGCAAGGGGTGTGCCTGGGCACACCCTAATCACTCTGTGTGGTGCAGTTTCCCCTTGCTGCCCAAGCCCCCAACCCTGTGTCAGTACCGATCACTCACTGTGTCCATTTAAACAGAAGCATAGTAAAGTGTGTTTACTTCTGTTTGTGAATGAACTTTGCTTCAGTTTCTGAATGAACAGGACGTCTCTGAGAACAGAGCACTTCCTATTCATTCACTGTCCAGAGCAGCTGAGACTGCAGAGAAGGGGACTGGGAAATCTGTATCCTCAGTTCCTTGCTGTGTCTCAAAAGTGAGGCATCAGGGGTCTGTTTAGACGTCTGGTATTTCACCAAAGCCCCCAATGTTGCTTGTAAAAAAATAATAAATAATATTGTAAAAAATAATAAAATAACTAACAAACAATAAAAAACTACCAACACTGTCCACTGCCCTACTGACACTGTCCATGATTTAATACATATTAAGGTGTTTGCATTCATTTATAAGAGTGTGTGTGTGTGTGTGTGTATATATATATATATATATATATATATATATATATATATACACACACACACACACACACACACACACACACACACACACACACACACACACACACACACACACACACACACGTGGGTTTGAGCTTTGTGGTGCACTCCCTAATGCATTAGGCTAGGCAGGTAGGTATTTCAGCAGTGCAAGATGCTGAAAAGAAATCTGGTGACAGAAGAGCAGAGGGATTATCTTATAACACAGGTGGCAAACACAAGGCCAACGGGCCGAATCTGGCCCGCCAGGCCCTGTCATGTGACCCACGCAGCGGCTGCCGGCCTCCAACCCCTGTAGTGACCAGCTGCTTTCCGCTGTCACACAGGTCTCCGTGGCAGCAGGAGTAAACACGCTCTCCTGCATTCACCCCTCAGTCTCCCCAGCGGTGCCGGCTGTGTGTGTAGCCAAGTGCATACGCTGTCGGTCCGGCATAGCCTGTCAGTGGGAGAGGTACCTGACAGTTGCGGCTGTTCTAATTTACATCCAGCACTGCATCTTGAGGGTGGGCTTTTGATGACTTGTAGCAGTAGGAGAGAGTACAGTTGAGGTTTGCTTTGGAAGTGGGGAGGGGGGAGGAGGGCTGTGGAGGTGTGTAGGAAGATGTGTTTAAAGGTGGGGGATGGGGGCAGAGTGCTGGGTGCAGAGGTCAGAACGCAGGAGGAAGGGTGGAAATGAGATGTTGCACATTGGGCACAGTGAACCCCTGCACTCTATATGTAGCGCACCCCTGAATCCCTGCACTCTGTACATAGCACACCCCTGAATCCCTGCACTCTGTACATAGCGCACCCCTGAATCCCTGCACTCTGTACATGGCGCACCCCTGAATCCCTGCACTCTGTACATAGCGCACCCCTGAATCCCTGCACTCTGTACATAGCGCACCCCTGAATCCCTGCACTCTGTACATAGCACACCCCTGAATCCCTGCACTCTGTACATAGCGCACCCCTGAATCCCTGCACTCTGTACATGGCGCACCCCTGAATCCCTGCACTCTGTACATGGCGCACCCCTGAATCCCTGCACTCTGTACATGGCGCACCCCTGAATCCCTGCACTCTGTACATGGCGCACCCCTGAATCCCTGCACTCTGTACATAGCGCACCCCTGAATCCCTGCACTCGGTACATAGCACACACCTGAACCCCTGCACTTCACCCACCCCTGAAACCCTGCACTCTGTATGTAGCACACCCCTGAATCCCTGCTGTCTGTACATAGCGCACCCCTGAATCCCTGCTCTCGGTATGCACTAGCGTTCCCCTGAACCCTGCTCTCTGGACATAGCACACCCCTGAACCCTGCTCTCTGGACATAGCACACCCCTGAATCCTGCTCTCTGGACGTAGCGCAACCTAGATAACAACCAGCCCTTGGAGGGCAACCACACTGCTCATGTGGCCCACAATGAAATTGAGTTTGACACCCCTGCCTTATAGTCTTCTGCCATCTGACTGACCAGTCAGAGGCTGGCTACAGGAGCCAATCTGTAATGGTTGGAAATATAAATATTTATGGGGCAGAATGAATCTCCCACACAACTTAGGTGTCATGAAGAAAAGAGATGTTTATCTCTGCAGTATAGTAACCTTATTAATTTAACCTACTTTATAAGGTGAGAAGGCAGAGGGGCAAATACATTGTGCGTGTCAGACGGAATGACATGATCGCAGTGAAGAGTCGAGCGCACGTCCTGTGAATCCCAGCATTGCTTCTTTTTATTATATGACTCAGGGCAAGTCACTGTGGCAGGGATCAAAGCTTTGCTCCTGTACAAAACATGGGTTTTTCAGATGCTAGCTGTTCAAGTCTGTGACAGGAAAGGTATTGTGCTGGGCACTGTGCTTTGATGTGTCTTTTATCTCCATGTGCCTCTCATCCTATGGATGCTATTTTTATAAAGCCAGAAACATCTGTGAATTCAAAGAACATATTGTAAACTTTATAGGATTTATAAAAGTGAGTGCTGCAGCATATCTTGGCAACATATTAAAGATGAGCACAGTGGGACCATAATGAAGGTCAACGCCATGCAAAACTGCTATTTCACCTTTTCTGCATTGTTGCTGGCAATTTGAGTTACATTCTGATGGCTTATATAACTCATGGACTCCAGTGATCAGATGTCTCCAATCCATTCAGCTGCTGTACACCATTATAAAACCATGTTGTGATTTGTGGTATCATACACATCCAATGAATTCCCACAATGTAGTGCAAACCGATAATTGAGGAATCCATCTACACAGGAGTGACATCTTCATTCATTGCTTAAGAGGAAAGATAAAAACAAAACTACCAGAATATAATTGCAGCCTCTGCCCTAAGAAGTGGGAATGTGGTTTAACCCAAAACTGAAATACAGTTGTGCTCATAAGTTTACATACCCTGGCAGAATTGATTTCTTCATTTACAGAGAATATGAATGATAACACAAAAACGTTTCTTTCACTCATGGTTAGTATTTGGCTGAAGCCATTTAGGCCTCATACACGCGGACGTTTCTTAAAAAATAAACAAAACGTCGGGCCCGACATCAAGGAAAAAGAATCAGCGTTATGCATCGGCGTTAGTGAGCGTCGGCGTCAATAGGCATTTTTTTTTAACAAAATCATCCCTCTGCTATTTTTCAACCTAAAAACGTCGGCGTCAAAAAAGGACGTCGGCGTCAAAACGTTACAGCCTCAGAATGTGCTAGCCGTGGGTTCTAGTTTCAGATCACTAACGCCGACGCCATCTACAGCTCAAAAACGTTGGCGTTTTTATGGGGCCATTGACTAACATGGAGAGCTGCAAAAAACGCCAGAAAACGTCGGCGTCAAAAAACGTCTGTGTGTATGAGGCCTTATTATCAACCAACTGTGTTTACTCTTTTTAAATCATAATGACAACAGAAACTACTCAAATGAACCTGATCAAAAGTTTACATACCCTGATGATTTTGGCCTGATGCACACAAGTTGACACAAAGGGATTTGAATGGCTATTAAAGGTAACCATCCTCACCTGTGATCTGTTTGCTTGTAATTAGCGTGTGTGTAGAAAAGGTCTCTTTTCTGGACTCCTGATAGACCCTTGCATCTTTAATCCAGTGCAGGCCAAGAATTTCCAGGAACTGGAGGCTTTTTGTCAAGAGGACATTAGACCTTAATGGTTGTCACATGAAAAGATAGAATAAAATATTTACAAAAATGTGAGGGGTGTACTCACTTTTGTGACATACTGTAAACTAAATATAAATCTCCATAGTATCCAAACACCTCTGTGATCAGAATCACCCATAACTTAAAGCGGAGTTCTACCCAAAAGTGGAACTTCCGCTGGTTGGATTCCCCCCCCCCCCAGGTGTCACATTTGGCAACTTTCGGGGGGGGGGGGGGGCACACCTTTTCCACACATCCAGGAGCTCAGGCCGGCAGCTGCGGCTGCTGTAGTCAGCAGCCCGCCTCTCTCCTCGTTCTTCTATTGGCCGCCTGACCAATAGCAGAGTGCAGTGGAGCCTCGCACATGCGCAGTAAGGTGCCCGGCGTGAAGCTGTAATGCTACACTGCCGGGTTCCCTTACCCGCAATGGATGCAGCTCACCCGACCCCCGATCTGAAGATCGGCGGCGGGTGCCGACATCGCTGGGCTCCAGGACAGGTAGGTGTCCTATTATTAAAAGTCAGCAGCTACAGTATGTGTAGCTGCTGACTTTTATTTTTTTTTGTTTCAGGCGGACCTCCGCTTTAATGTGTCTCCTCTTCACCAACATTCACATGTGCATCCTACTTACCAGAGCATATTGACCCCCATTACAGGTAGTCAGGGGTCACAGATGATGTCAGACGCACACTGATGAAACATGTTGGGGGGATCAAGCATAACACGTCACATTCCTGAAACGCAGGTGGAGCGCAAATACTGCGTCCCCTGTTTGCATATGGTTTAGCACATTCACGCGCTGTAGTGCGTCTTTTTAAATGTTTTTAAATTAATTATGAATATACTGCACCATGAGAGGCTTTTTTTTTAACTGTACATAAGCCGGCACAAGTACCTAGGAATCTAGGAGCAGCATCAGCGACAACTTGCCCTGGGCTGTCTTTCTCTTCAAGTGGAAACATCTAACCTTGTTGTCTTTGACTGCCTGTAATGGGGGTCACCATGCTCTGGTGAATAGAATACACATGTGAATGTTGGTGAAGGGGAGACACATTAAGCCACGGGTGATTCTGATCACAGAGGCGGTTGGATACTATGGAGTGTTCATGGGACTTCACTTTCTGTTTACATTGATATCCCTTGGAACTTTTTAACACTTTAGTCACTAGAGATGCACTAAAATTTCGGTCGCCGAAACATCAAAATGGCAAATACCGATATGAAAGGGGGCGGTGTCAGCCCTGGGTGCTGCCCATTGTGGGGTGTCCTGTGTTATGGAGGAGATGAGCAGTTTCAGATTGCTCAGGTAGCATGGCAGAGCCGCTCTGTGTGTGAAACTTAACTGCATGCAGAGAGACCTGTGAAAAACGCTTGATAGCTGTTTGGTCCCGCCCACACCCGACATCACCGCCGAATTGTGACAGATCTCTCTGCATGCAGTTAATACAGGAGAGTTTCACACACAGATCAGCTCTTACAAGCTGCGCTATCTGAGCAATCTGAAACTCCTCATCTCCTCTGTCTGGGCCACCTGTCAGTGCCAATCGGTACCACCTATCAGTGCCTGTCAGGGCCATCTGTCAGTGCCAATCAGTGCCGCCTCATCAGTGCCAACCAATGCCACCTATCAGAGCCAATCAGTACCACCTGTCAGGGCCACCTGTCAGTTCTGCCTGTCAGTGCCAATCAGTTCCACCTGTCAGTGCCAATCACTGCCGCCTCATCAGTGCCAACCAATGCCGCCCTTCAGTGCTGCCTATCAGTGTTGCCTATCAGTGCCCATCAGTGATGCCACTCAGTGCTGCCTATCAGTGGCACCTGTCCATGCCCAGGCACTGGTAGGCTGCATATGACAATTGTATATAAAAATATAAATATTTTTTAAAAACTGTCATTTTCGGTTTCAGTGTTTGGCTTTTCGCTAAGTGCATTTTCAGTTTTGGTTTCGGCACCAAAATTTCCATTTGGTGCACCACTATTATTCACTTGTCATACAGTTGATGTTTAGTTTTATTTATTGATGCATATGCACTTTTTTGGGAGCGCTGATAATTCGTTTTGGTTTATTCATTGGTAAGCTTTTTGCTTTATAACGTGCAGCTCTCATTTATTTTGTTTGTTTATAGACATTGCATATGGTTTGTATTAGTACATTAATTTACTCTTGAGCAGTTGTTGGGTTAATTCACATATACATCTTCACATAAATATAAATCTACTGTTAATAAAGCTTGACATCAATTGGTGTATAGGAAGTTGTGTGTTAATGATGGTTTCTAGACCTTATCAATGTGCTAATAAGCATTTTAATGCTCTGGAATTAATAGTTTACAAATGGAGTCCTTTGGCTTGTTAACATATTCACTTTTCTGCATTAAGGCCCTATGAGCCTGCTAAATAGGACCATTGATTCCAATGGCCTTCAGGAGCCCCTGAATCCTCATGTTTTTTTCCTCTTGGCTCCTATTCTCCCAGTCATCTGAGTAAAAGGGGGGCACTATTTTATGCTCCTGTTGAGGAGAATTGTTAATCAGTGCTTTTAAGGTGCTTTTCCTTCAGCACATTTACCCTTCCCCCAAGCAAAGAGGGTTCAACTTTACGCTAATGAAAGCCACACTTGGAAGTGGCTTCCACTTTGCGGATGAAGGCCTCTAATGCCTAGTAAACACAATGAGAAAATCAGATGAAAAATACTTCGTTTGGAGCAGTCATATGATAATCTGATCATTAGTATGCAGCTTTCGAGAGCCAATCACGACAGTTCATGCACAAGTATCTGAAGGGACAACCACGAAAAGTGTTCTCATACGATAACAGGACAAATAATTAGTATGGCATTTGTATGAAAAAAATCAACGAAGATCGCACATGCTCAGAAAGAATACATTATAATATAATAAAATATACACCAGCCCTCAAATTTTACACTCGCCTACTCACATTTTGCGAGTGAAAAATGAAGGCTGGCGAGGAGCTGGGCTGCCGGGGGGGAGAGGTGAGTGGGCGAGGACTCCCAATCCTGTACAACAATACACTAATCCCCTGCTGTGCAGCTGTGTATAGAAAAAAAAAATTCGGGTCTCCTCTGTGTTCAGTGGGTGCCGTGTGACAGGTGACTATTTTTTACCACTTTCGGCTTTGGCAGATTAATCCACAACGCGCCCCGACCGGCCAGTGTACCGATATAGCACAGGCCGGCTTTCAACTGTGTAGCGCATGATGCCAAAAGTGGTAAAATAGTCCACTGACTGTCACCTGTCACAGGCACTGCTGAACACAGATGAGTCCCGGAGATGTTTTTTTTTTTTATATACACAGCTGCACAGTGGGGAATTAGTGTATTGTTGCACAGGATTGGGAGTCCCCGCCCACTTACCTCTCCCCCAGGCAGCCCAGCTCCAGAGGAACTGACAAGCACTGCACCCGGGGGACCTAGAAAGGACAAGCTGCCCAGACCAGGTACTAAGGGGTGGGGGGGGGACTAACATGGGCACAGGTGAAGCTGCAATCGTGGGCACAGGTGAGGTTGCAATGGTGGGCACAGCTGAGGCTACAATGGTGGGCACAGGTGAGGCTGTAATGGTGGGCACAGGTGAGGCTACAATGGTGGGCACAGGTGAGGCTACAATGGTGGGCACAGGTGAGGCTACAATGGTGGGCACAGGTGAGGCTGTAATGGTGGGCACAGGTGAGGCTACAATGGTGGGCATAGGTGAGGCTATAATGGTGGGCACAGGTGAGGTTGCATTGATGAACACAGGTGAGGCTGCACTAATGGGCACTGCGAAAGTTGTTGTTAATATTTATTTGTGTAACTTAATTATGCATAAAGCATTTAAGTGTCATTTCATGAGAATTTATGAGTGCGTGTATAGGGGCAAGATTAGGGGCGGTGCACGGTAGGGGTTGGGTGGGGCAACTGGTGGTGAGTAACCCTTAAGGCCTGGCTAGTAGCTTAGGACTTTAAATTTTGAGCCCTGATATACAGTATTATATTACTTACAAATTTGTATTCAGAACTTTAGTAACCTATTGGTTATATGAGACTAACATGCAACAGAAATGGAGGATCATCCCAATATTCTCATGGGGTGTACAAGGCTTAAGTCTGCTCATGCACTGTTTACATCCCGGGGTATGTTTCCTTTCACTTCCCTTCATGACATCCCCTGCTTTGATGGGCACAGCTATGCTGCCCACTAAATGCACCCTTGGCATACTCATTTAAGACTTGCTGTTTAGTGGAAGAAAACGGGGGTCTGTCCTGTCTTCACATCACTAGGACCACTAGCATACACTTCACCGCATGTTGTCAATTTCTTTATTTGCAGCACATTGACAGGTTTAAATTTGGGTAACCTCATGCTGGCAAGGAATTCAAAATGTAATTTGTAGTTCAACTGTTAAAAGGAATAAGTTCTATTATTGTAATCTTTTCATTAAGTTCATTTCACTTCTTTTACATGCTTGCTCTGCTATATTTTTTTATCTATTTCACATACATATTTATAGGTTTTGTATTTAGTAGTTTTATGCAGGTCAGGCCTTTCATCTGGCGTTTCCTTCCAAGAACCCTTTTATACCTGTCCAGTGCATTGCTGTATGCTCCCACAGGCACATTGTATGTATTATGTTCAATACATGGGCTTCCTTCATACCACGCTCATTTGAATTCAGTACACTGCAATACACAGATGGTTCCTATTGTGCATTGTTAAGGTGCGTATATACAGTGCTCAAATGCCATAGCACGGCAGTGAATAGCGATTGTGTTTTACCATAACTCTCAGGAAAATGTGTGTTTTGCCACCTTCCCACCTTGCATAGGTGTTTTTGCAGCCTTGATGCTGAGAGAAAATATTCAACTGTATATCGTCAATAAGTCTGTTCAGACTGCTAGATGTGTACTAAGAAAAGCAAAAAATTTGTATTAGTTTTAAATCTTTAGTTTACCAAACAAAATGACAATATACAGTGGCTTGAAAAAGTATTCATAACCTTTGAAATTTTCCACATTTTGTCATGTTGCAACCAAAAATGTAAATGTATTTTATTGGGATTTTATGTGATAGACCAACACAAAGTTTGCCTTCAATTGCCTTCAAAACTCAACTAATTGATAAATATCTCAGTCTAAATACAGCTGTTCTGTGAAGCCCTCAGAGGTTTGTTAGAGAACCTTAGTGAACAAATAGCATCATGAAGGCCAAGAAACACATCAGACATGTCAGGGATAAAGTTGTGGAGAAGTTTAAAGCAGGGTTAGGTTATAAAAAAAAATATACCAAGCTTTGAACATCTCACGGAGCATTGCTCAATCCATCATCTGAAAATGGAAAGAGTATGGCACAACTGCAAACCCACCAAGACATTGCTATCCACCTAAACTGACAGGCCGGGCAAGGAGAGCATTAATCAGAGAAGCAGCCAGGAGGCCCTTGGTAACTCTGGAGGAGCTGCAGAGATCCACAGCTCACGTGGGAGAATCTGTCCACAGGACAACTATTAGTCGTGCACTCCACAAATCTGGCCTTTATGGAAGAGTGGCAAGAAGAAAGCCATAAGAAGTCCAAGTAGAGCTGCGCGATTAATCGTATTAAAATTGCGATCTCTATTCACCCCGC
The DNA here is from genome assembly GCA_018402905.1 of Glandirana rugosa. NCBI lineage: Eukaryota > Metazoa > Chordata > Amphibia > Anura > Ranidae > Glandirana > Glandirana rugosa. Next base: position 252,116 of record BLSH010241309.1, read on the forward strand.
GCGCGCGATCTCCATCACGTATTACCGCGACTTTCAGTGCAGTTAATGGAGTCCGACTAGCAGGGCGACTCAGCGCGACTTGACTGTAATAGAAGTCAATGCAATTCGCCTGAAGTCTCCCCAGGAATCTTTTTCTAAAGTCGGAGCAACTTGAGTCTCTCCTAACTTAGCAAGTCTGGGCAGAGAGCCAACTCAAGTTTGTAAAAGAAGTAAAAAGATGCAATGTTTCAAATGATCAAAGGGTTGAACTCCCATGTATAGAGAGTTTAGTTTAACCATTTAAAGACTAAATCTTTTCTGACATTTGCTGCTTACAAGTAAAAATCCAGTATTTTCTGCTAGAAAATGACTTAGAACCCCCAAACATTATATATATATATATATATATATATATATATATTTTAGCAGAGACCCTAGAGAATAAGATGGCGGTTGTTCACATATCTCTGCAGCAGGTCTGGTGCGTTTTTCACAAAAATGCTGTGCGACTTTTGGTCCGTTTCAGGTCTGAATTCAGCCCCAAATACAGGCTGAAATCGGACCTGAAACTGTGAACCAGGACGCACCGGACCCCTGCTGTGAGCCGCATGCGGTTAATATGTGAACCCAGCCTTAGAGTCTGCAAAGGACTTGAGACTGGGGCGGAGGTTCACCTTCCAGCAGGACAACGACCCTAAACATGCAGCCAGAGCTACAATGGAATGGTTTAGATCAAAGCATATTCATGTGTTAGAATGGCCCAGTCCTAAAACCCCATACATACGATGCAAATTTTGAACGTGAATTTTTGCACGACGACCGATCTTCTGATTTTCGGATCATTAGTATGGTGCTTTCGACAGCCGTTTTTTTATAATTTTTCGGACTACAAAAGCTCAATTTGCAGACTATATAACATTTTTGTCAGCTTTGAACACAACATCCGATTTTCGTTTTCATTAGTATGAAAAAAAACGTAAGTGCAAGACTGCACATGCTCAGAAACGAAAAAATACATATGAAGCTATTCAACACATTACATCACTTCTGACGTTGAATTTGGTCGTACAAGAATTTTCGTATTGTTAGTACACTCTTCACTTTCAACATGAGACTGGCATCCAACAAAAAACAGACGTTCTGTCCTAAAATCTAAGCGTGTGTATGAGGCTTTAGTCCAATTGAGAATCTGTGGCAAGACTTTAAAATTAATGATCACAGATGCTCTCCATCCAATCTGACAGAGCTCGAGCTATTTTGCAAAGAATGGGCAAAAATATCACTCTCTAGATGTGCAAAGCTGGTAGAGACATCCCCAAAAAGACTTGCAGCTGTAATTGCAGGGAAAGGTGGGGTATTGGCTCAGGGGGCTGAATACAAAAGCATGCCACACTTTTCATATATTTATTTGTAAAAAATTTTTAAAACCATTTATTATTTTCCTTCCACTTCACAATTATGTGCCACTTTGTGTTGATCTATCATATAATCTCAATAAAATAATTTCACATTTTTGGTTGTAACATGACAAAATGCAAGCACAATGGACATTACATAGCTGCAGTGTGATGGGTTCCCTGTGCTTTTGTCTTCTAGTTCTGTAATAATTCTATTTCTCCATTGCCTCCAATGTACTACAGCTTCTATAGATGAAACTGGATCTAGAACTAGAGGACGGGCTTTAAATATTACACTGATTATAAAGATCAGCAGTTTGAGGTTGGTGTTTAGTAAGGTAAAATGATGGGTATATAATAATGTTGTCAGTGTTCCAATTGAACAACACGTGGGACTGTTGAAAGTTGTGATCACCCTGTGTGTTCTCACATTGGAGAGAAGCATGCAGAGAATGTAGTGTTAGTGTAGCTCCCTCCAACCTATTGGAAAAAGAAACCCCACAGAATATTCCTGGAATCCTAGTGTTGCAATTCCATTCCAAGACACTTTTGTGACCTTTATCAGTTCAAGACACTAGGAAGTCCCTGATCTTGTTTATGGAGATAAATACGTGACCTGCTGCAGTTGCTGCCTTCTAGAATTTATATTTCTAAAGGTCAGCAATCAAATTTATAACGTACGTTTAATACCATCATGAACAGAACAATTCAAGGCACTTCAAGATAAGGGATGCTGGATTGATGATAAATAGAGATTTTTTTTCTTGTAATAAACCCAGGGGAATAAAGCTAAATATTAATGTTTTAAAGAGCACCTGTAGACAGCAGATGCAGACAGCTCATTAGGATTCGGTGCCTCATGAATATTGATCCACCTTGACTTATTACTGCTTCATCTTATACTGCCATTGCTGCTCTCTTGTGAATATTGATTCATCCTCTGCTCTGCATATGCACACAAGCTCTTTAAAATATTGTCTAAAAAGTAAAAGAGAGAGAATGCAAAGACCATTGCTGTAAGTCATCTATATTGGAGATTGGAGGGCTCTTAGGCTCTATGGCCAAGCAGTGTGCATGCACACCAGAAATTGCTCCCAGCTCTGAGCGGTCTGCAAACGCTGCATTCTTATGGCTGCGTCTGAGGTCTGTATCCCAATTCATTTATGTAATGATTAGGTGAGATTTAGTGACCATATGGAGTTTATTGTGAAACTGCAGCTATAGGCTTGTTTCACTTATACCAATACAAAACCTTGGATTGCAAGCATAATTTGTTCTGGAAACATGCTTGTAATCCAAAGCACTTGTATATCAAAGCAAATTTCCCGATAAGAAATAATGGAAACTCAGATGATTTGTTCCACAACCCTTGCCGGAGTGCTCTTAAGATTTGCACTACACCCAAAACGCACAAGCAACTGGAGTTGTAAACATGCTGAAGACCCCCCCTTACTCCTCCTCCCGTGAACGGTTTGACATCAGCTCCCAAGGCAACTGAAGGGGAACACCTGCACTATAGAGCAATGGCTGAGGGAACATCTAGTTCCGAATACTATGATCAGATACCTTATGAAAGCGCACTCCCTGGCCTTAAAGTGGTTCTAAAGGCAGAAGGTTTTTTTATCTTAATGCATGCTATGCATTAGGATAAAAATACCTTCCATGTGCAGCAGCCCCCCTAATACTTACCTTCATAAGTCCTTCAGTTTATAGTCCATATAAAAAGATTATAGCAATGTGATAGATTGTGTAACCATAAAATGTCCATCCACCAATGACGGCCTCCACAAGGGGATTAGAAGCAAAACCCAGCAGGAACTACAGAGTATAAGGCCCCTTGTACACGATCAGACTGCTCGGATCTGCCTGAAAAATGGACACCCATATACCGCTTTGGGCAGGCGGATGTCAGTGGAGATGTTTCCATTAACACCTGTCTGCCATCCGATCTGCCAAGATCTGTTAATATAGACGTATGGGTGATACGTTCGCCACCCGTCCAACAGATCAGATGAAGATGGACAGGCGGATCTGTTTTAATCCGATCTCTCCATAGAGAACAGCTGGGATCTGACAGGTCCATCCACAGTGTGCAGAGACGGAGCTGTCATCCGTCGGCTCAGTGGAGATCAACAGAGCAATCCCCTGCTGAGCGGATCCGCTCCATGTGAAAGGGGCCTTAAAGAGAAGAGAGGCGCCTCTTAAGTGCAGCAATATGGTTACATTTAAAGAAGGTGCATTTAGCAACTCACATGGTTGATGATTAAAACGGGCACATCTAAGTATGCAGGCATCCATGTCCACACAGACCATCCTCCGCACCACCGGCTCTCACCGCTGTCATTCTGCAGTTGTGACCGGGAAGACTACCCTGCAGTAGAGCGATCTGAACACGAGGCTTGAAGTGCTCGAGGAGCGCAGCGCGGAAGGGATGACGTTGATTGTGGTGCGGAGGAGGTTCTATGTGGACAGCTTTACCCCGGATGCCTCCATACTTAGATGTTCCTGTTTTAATCATCAACCATGTGAGTTGCTAAATTTACCTTCATTAAATGTAACCATATTGCTACACTTAGAGGCACCTCTCTTCTCTATTATACTCAGTTGTGACGTGACTCTACTCTTATATCAAGACATCGCTTGTATATCAAGTCAAAATGTATTAAATCATTTTGCTTGTCTTGCAAAAAGCTCTCAAACCAAGGTTTTACTGTACTGCATGTTTTTCACAGTATGCTGCACACATCTTCTAACCTTGTGCTGCTGTGAGGTCTCACCATGTTGAATATGTAGCATTGTGGGCATTGTAAATGTCACAAGTAATAATTGGGTGACGCAGGTTTTATTTAATTAGTACTGAAGCTTGGTCATTTCAACAAACATGTTACTAGAAATTGTAACACTTGTCAAAACACCATTTCTTTCACCTGCGTGCAAAGACATATACACTGATACCTAGATCCAACCGCATCCTCCTTTTCTCCTCTATTCTGCATTCAACAACTTAAAATAATATTAAAGTCTCTCTTTTTTTTTTCTGTTGTTTAAAAATAACAACCATGTTATACCTACCTGCTCTGTGTAGTGGTTTTGCACAGAACAGCTCTGATCCTCCTCTTCCCGGGTCCCTCTTCGGCACTCCTGGCCCCTCCCTCTTCTGAGTGTCCCCACAGAAAGCAGCTTGCTATGGGGGCACCGAGCTGAGCTGCTGCTCTTTGTGTCCATTCAGACACAAAGCCGCAGCTCACCCCCCCCCCCCCCTTATTGGCTCACTGACCTTGATTGACAGCAGCGGGAGCCAATGGCATCTGCTGCTGTGTCTCAGCCAATCAAGAGGGAGAGTCCCGGACAGCTGATGCTCTTGTTCAACATTGCTGGATCGAGATAGGGCTCAGGTAAGTATTAGGGGGGCTGCTGCACAGAAGGTTTTTTTATCCTAATGCATACCATGCATTAAGATAAAAAGCCTTCTGCCTCTAGAACAACTTTAAGGCCAGGGAGTGCGCTTTCATAAGGTATCTGATCGTAGTATTCAGAACTAGATGTTCCCTCAGCCATTGCTCTATAGTGCAGGTGTTCCCCTTCAGTTGCCTTGGGAGCTGTTGTCAAACCGTTCACGGGAGGAGGAGTAAGGGGGGGGGGGTCTTCAGCATGTTTACCACTCCAGTTGCTTGTGCGTGTTGGGTGTAGTGCAAATCTTGAGAGCACTCTGGCAAGGGTGTCCCCATAGGACCTGGCTACAGAAAAGAGGCACCCTACAGCCTTAAAATGCAACCAGTGATGATGGTACATGATAGAACTGCAAGAAAGGCAACGTTACACTGGCCTTAGACAATATTTGGGCAGGTCCGCAGGGACCAAATTTTGATCCATCTATGGCTGCTCCCATTTTAGAGCAGTCAATCTACTGACCAACAGCTTTTGAACGGCTTGTGGAAAAATTGTCAGTTGGCAGCAATAATAATAATAAGCAAGTCTACTAATCAGCAAATTAGATAGATTTTTTTTTTTTTTTAAGGAGGCTTTGATACTTTAATATCACTTCAGGCAATCCACTGTGATAACGGACAGGTGGCTGATTTAAGTCCTGTGCAGATGGGCAAATAAAATATGTTTTTAGCTTTCATTTGAGAGCGGTTTGAGTTTGTTTCCTTTTAAAGGTGCTTCTTCATGCCTTCTGACCTCTTCCAAAGGTGCTTCAGGCTGTTTTCAGCTGCTTTCACATTTCCAATGATTTGTATAGGAGAAAATTAGTTTTGATGCAAACAGATGCCAGTGTACACGAATCCTAAAAAATACTATAGCAAAGAAAACTGGAGCAGATGTAGAGCAGTTGCCAAAATCGACCAGATGCTGCTTCTGTTTGAAAGATAAAATTGCTTTGGGAAGTCTCAATACTTTTTGCCATTTGTGGCATTAGTCACCTTGAACGTGCATTCTTTGACCATTTAAAGCAGGGGTGCCCAACCGCTGGCCTGTGGGCTGCCACCTCCTGCTCTGGGATGGCGGGTTGGTAAGCCCAGATCATGGGTTCCCGACCTGCGTTCCCCGAGCATCAGTGTGAGGAACGGCGCTGGCACTAGAGGAAGCAGAGCCGATGCTTCCTGTATAGGGTTGGCTTCTGTCACAGGCGGAGTGATACCAAATGTACTGCACCTTTGACAGGAGAGATACAGGAAACATCGGCTCTGCTTTCTACTGCAACCGCATGCTTCCTCCTGTCACACTGATGCTCATTGATGGCGGGTTGGGAACCAGCCAACAGTACCCACCAGAAGTACATGCCAGCAGTATCAGCCAGCAGTACCCACTAGAAGTACAATCCAGTGACACCTGTCAGCAGTACCATCCAGCAGTACCCACCAGCAGTATCTGTCTGCAGTACCGCCAGCAGTACCAGCCAGCAGTACGTGTTGGCAGTACCTGTCAGCAGTACCAGCCAGCAGTACCTGTCAGCAGTACCTGAAATGAAGATTGAGGTCAGTAGAGGTGCGGGTAAACTGCAGCACATCAGTGTGAAACAGCCTTAGGCCCCTTTCACGCGATCGGTCCGCTTGGGTCCGCCTGTCCATTTTTCATGTGGACCCAAATGGACTCTCCATTCACCTCTATAGAGCGACAGATGTAAACTGACTTGTGTTTGTTTACCCCCACCTATCTCCAATCCGATCCACTTACAAAAACAGAAGGGGATCTGTCCCCTTCCGTCTGGGTGGATCAGATCGGAGGGCCCATAGATTATAGCAGGCTGTGTCCGTGTCTGCTCTGCATATACAAAGTGGACACAGACCTTTCATCCGCCTACTCTGCACATTGTGGCCCACGGCCGGTTACCAAGTCGCTAAAGTGCCCCTTGCTCTTCAAAAGGTTGGGCACCCCTGATTTAAAGTGTTACTAAGCCCACAACTGTAAAATCAGTCTGTATATGCAGTAAAGCATGCTTGTTATACACTGTGGAACCTAAGGGGTTAATCCTCTGTATTTTGTAAAAAGACAGTTTGATCCTGTCTTCTCTGATCCTCCCCTATTTCCACTGTCCCCAATCCATCTCCTGATAGTACAGAGTCTTTGGAGTCGCTCTGCTCATGCTCAGTTTGGTGTGTGTTGCTAGAGAGCTTTCTTTTTCTTGGGATGGTGCCAGTGAGCACTGTCCAGACAGAGGGTCAGTGTCCTGCGACCTCATAGGACAGTCAGAGGAGAACGAAAACTCCTCCTACAAGCTTTAACCAGTGCTTGGCTGACACTGATAGAAATCACAAGACTGCTATATACTGCTGATGAGAAAAGGTATTTAGCAGTTCATATTTACTAAAATGATTGCATTTCCATGTTTTGTGTACTGTGGGAGATCAGATATAGTGAATGCAGGGTCCGGGGTTTAGTAACCCTTTAAGCGCTTTCTTTCCCCTATGGAAAAGGTAATAACCATTCTCTTTTTATACAGGTAGAAAAATCACAAGTCAAGGTAAAAAATGTCAGATTTGGTTCTTACAAGAAGTCCATAAGTTCAACATTTTGGGCCTTTTGCATTTGTTTACATGGATGTAGTCTCCATGTTCTTCGATATTCCTATCTGCATATGTTTTCTTCTTCTCATAGTATTATAGGTTCCACACCTCTTTTGTTTTGTTTGCTAGGATTTGTGAGAAATAGGTCAGTGAACTGAAAGCAATAAAGTTAGCTGAAGGATGCCTTCCTCACATCCCATCTGGAAGGGGATCCTCCAATCCTTTTCCTGACATCTGCTTAGCACCAGAAAATCAAATCCCCCATGTGAGTAATTAGACTATATAGTGTCTAGCTGAGTGCCTTCCCTTCCCACTGCTTGTGTTATAAAATCCTTTATGGAGAAAATCCATGGCAGGCAAAAAAATTGATCCCAGAAGAGAGCCAGATTATATTTGTTAGACGAGAACACTATTGAACCTGTCTGGTATTATCGACTATCCAAGCATAGCAACCCCTCAGTATGAACAAACTGCGTTTCACAGGCAACATCCTATGGAGGGCGCCACTTGGTTCCCTGGGTTCTTCTCCCCGATCCCCCATAAATCCCAACTTGTTTTTTGTGATGTCTTTATACCTTTTGGCATGTGTAGTTTACCTTAACATATTGTACATAATTTTTCCAGGATAAATAGGATAGTAAGTCTGGATACATATCTTTTTATTTTCTTGGCTTTTAATGAGCATATATAGAAATCAAAAATTAGAAAAAATGCATTTTACCG
>BLSH010241309.1:271647-285171 GCA_018402905.1 Glandirana rugosa
TTGCGCAAGCCAATCAATAAATGCTGATTGCGATTTTTTTTTTTTTACCAAAAATATGAGTAAGAATATAAATCGGCCAAAACCGATGAATACATTTGTTTTTTTATATTTATTTTTTGTATTTGTATTTTTGCAAAATTGTTGCTCTTTTTTTTGTTTATAGCGGTGATCAGAAATGACGCAGAGGTGATCAAATACCACCAAAAGAAAGCTCTATTTGTGGGAAAAAAGGACACAAATTTCGTTTGGGTACAGTGTCGCACGACTGCGCAATTGTCAGTTAAAGCGACACAGTGCCGAATCACAAAACGTGCTCTTGTCCTAACCTGGGAAATCCTTCCGGGGTGAAGTGGTTAAACATTCTCAATAATGTAAAAAAAAAAAAAAAAATTGTGTGATGTGCCGAACCAGCACCTGGCAAACTGGAAACCAGCCCACTACAGCGCAGTGATTTAGGATACAGCTTTTGTGAATGGGCCCTGAAATATATTGGTGCCTGTCCAATACAAATAATAGCTTCAACTCAATTAAATAATGCTCACAATGTTTCTTAAAGTGATATTTAACCCCAAAACAAAAATGAAATTGTAGCTTACCAATTTTTAGTTGTGATGGTTGAATTTGTTTTATTTATTAGGCTTTTTTCCTTTATTTTCACCTGGTGATTTGTCCAGTAAGTCTGTTTATTTTTCAATCTAACAAGCTATCCAGACAAAGTAGAAGTTAAGTGTTGAGGCAAACCATTTATCATTGGCAGGGGCACTTACAATGGTCATTTATTCAGTAAAACCTTTATCCCAAAAGGAAAAAAAAATGCTGTTGCTGTGTATAAGGTGTTCCTTCGAGTTCAGCTTCCATTTGCTATAGTGTATCAAAATCTGCTAGTACACATTGGGGCCCTTTCACAGATGGATGGATCAGGTCTGCCTCTAAGTTTTTCAGACGGACCTGATTGGACCTTCCATTGCCCTCTATGGCGTTGCAGATGTCAACGGACATGTGTCAGTTGACACCCGCCGACCTCCAATCCGATCCTGTCCTCTTCCCCATTTGTCTGGCAGATCAGATGACATTTAGATGGAAACGGATAGGTGGTCCATTTCCATCCAACAGCCCATAGAGAACAGCGGGCTGTGTCCGTGTCCACTCTGCATCAGCGGAGCAGACATGGACCTGTCATCAGCCTGCTCAGCGGGGATCAGCAAAGAATTCCCATGCTGAGCAGGCGGATCTGCTGTTAGACTCCGCCAGCATGAAAGGGTCCTTGCACTCTCCCCTCCTCAGACTGACAATGCTGCTGTCCAAACATTTTTGATTTAGTACTTCATCTAGAATGCAAACACACTAAGACAGGAAGTTTGTTACTGGCCAGATCACCCTAAGACACAAAGGGGGTTATTTACTAGAACTGGATAGTCAAAGCTTAATTGAACAAGCTAAAGTTAAAAGCTGATTGGCTACCATGTGTTGCTGCACCAGATTCTGAGTGCACCAGTTTTAGTCACTCTACCCCAAAGTATGTTACTGGCCAGACCACCCTAATACAGGAAGTGTGATACTGGCAAGACAGCCCTAGAACAGGAAGTGTGATACTGGCCAGACCACCCTAAGACAGGAAGTGTGATATTGGCCAGACCGCCCTAAGACAGGAAGTGTGATACTGGCCAGACCGCCCTAAGACAGGAAGTGTGATACTGGCCAGACCGCCCTAAGACAGGAAGTGTGATATTGGCCAGACCGCCCTAAGACGGAAGTGTGATACTGGCCAGACCGCCCTAAGACAGGAAGTGTGATACTGGCCAGACCGCTCTAAGACAGGAAGTGTGATACTGGCCAGACCACCCTAAGACAGGAAGTGTGATACTGGCCAGACCGCTCTAAGACAGGAAGTGTGATACTGGCCAGACCACCCTAAGACAGGAAGTATGTTACTGGCCAGATCCACATCTAAGGATTGGTAAACTGCCACATATATTACATTTTTAGTTTTAGCACCACTTTAACGTGGCAGGACCAGACTGTTAAGGGTGCTATTTATTGCACTGTAAAGTACAGTATTTATTTCTTCCGAGTGTGGCATTTTAAGCCTTCAGATACAGGACAATGGTGGCACCCCATTTTTCTATTTTGGTAGGTTTCCTTTAAGGCTAGCCATGGAAAGACAATATTCCAATGAGATTGGTCGGTAGTGAGACATCTACACCTTGTCAATCAATTGCACTTTTCTAAGATTGGAATGTTCTCTCTGACAAATGCAGTGTATGCTGCTCATAAAAAAGGAACAACCAGCTACCAGTCATAAAAAAGATTATGTGATGCAAAATTTATTGGTGTGATAATCATTGCCCTTATGCGACCTGATTTCTATAAGTATTGCAAAGAGAACCACTAATGAGTAACTGTAATAAAATGCATCTTCACTCTCTTGAATTGTATATAATACTACAACTTTACATTTCATAGATCACTTGGTTTTTGATTATTTTTTTCCTCCTCTTCTCTGAGCACAATTGGCGAGCTGTAAGTTCCATCCAATCTTTTGACTGAGCTCATTGCTGATAATTCACTCAAAAAATGTTCTGTAGAAAAGATTTTGCCAGGGTTTAAAGTATAACTAAAACATTTTTTTTTAGTTTTGGATAGAGTGAAAGGGGATTAAATCACCTGTCACTTTCCAATGCTGTCTGTGCCCCCCATTAGGGAGATTCAACCAATAGATTTGTCCTGTTTAACATTATCATTGGAAGTGAAAGTAAAAGGAATAGCTTGCACTTTGGGTTGTACCTAGAAAAGTAATAGGGGGGAAATAATCCAATGGGGACACTAATGCTGGTGACCTGGGGGTCCCCAAGAGATTCCTTAAATTTGTAGATATTTGCTCTCACGTCTTGTTTCGCTATGGGGCAGGAAGTGAAAGTAATGTAAGCAATGGGACAATGATGGCAAAAATTAAAAAGTTTTGCCTATAGTTCTACTTTTATAAAAAAAATGAAAGGCTTTGTTGATGGTTTCATTCTCCTGCTACAGCCTGGACAGTGTCAATTATCAGCCCTGAGTAGGTAGGATATGTCTCATCCTCAATATGGGCCTTACAGCCTCACCCTGAGCTAACATTTCTACTCTGCCAAGGAGAGAATATGGCTGAATAACAGCACACACAGCTACCCCTCAGACACAATGCTGTACTGTTATTACAGCATGCTTTTCTGAATGTCTGTGTTTAAGTGGGCAGTGGTAAACCTTCCTTTCAGTCAGCAGTAGAAGGATTGTGAAATTGGTTGAATGAACAGGTAACAACTTGTGCTGTGAATGATCTAGGATCTTGATTACTTTGTATAGCCTGCAGGTTTTCCACAGCATTCAGTAGCTTAGCCGTGTGGGATGTGTTTCCTGCTTAACTGCACAGGAATGGTTGTGAAGGACAGAAAATGACAGTGTTGACTAATGTGAAAGCTTTAGAGCAATCCAAATAATTCAGACATTCGTTTACAGTGCCTAAGTGGATAGCACTTTGGTCTGTGCTTTATGTTATGGCTGTATAGAGCAGGGAGGAGCCAGATGCCACATCTCTCAGGGGATGCCAATGGACACCATGGTTGTCAGAAGTGTGATCTCTTGCCTATGGACCACTTACCAGTGTTAAAGTGATATTAAACGTTTAGGTTTGTTATGCACTTTCAGCAGCTGACTTTCCTTAGTATGAAGCTTATTCTGCTTTTAATTGTGCATGTGGTCCAGTTACTGGTTCAGTCATTTTTATTCATTTTAAACAGAAGAACAAGAAAAAGCACCTAATCCACCCATGCAGGGGCTAGGACTGGCGACATAGACAGGCTTACACAGTATGAACGAAATAGGAGGAACAGCCTCTACAGCCAATCGTAGTAAACATAACTACAAAACAGGAAAAAGTTCAGGGAAGAGCCCCTTAGCTGGTGGTGCAAACCAGGACTTGTGAAATTCCAGACAACAGTGCGATTGTTCTGGACACATATAAGAACCAGAAGAGGGCACAGGGTCCTGTTATAAAAGGAAGAGTGAAAGATGGGAAACAAAAAAGAGGGGAGAGACCAAGCCGGTTTTGTCCCTGGTAGGGAAGCGCGGGACAATATAATCAAAGCTATCAACCTTAACCATTGGCTAAACACAACTCCTCAAGAGGGATTCTTTTTGTCCACTGACGCTGAGAAGGCGTTCGACAGGGTGGCCTGGGACTTTATGTCGAATGTTCTAAGAAACCTGGGGTTGGGCGAATTTATGTCAGCAAGTATCCTTAGTTTATATTCCAACCCCAGTGCTAGAATAAGAGTCAATGGCTGCCTGTCGGACGCCTTCCAGGTCAGAAACGGGACGAGACAGGGATGCCCTCTGTCCCCCATTATTTTCATCCTTACGCTTGACCCTCTACTGAGGAGCATTGACCTGAATCAGGACATTTCAGGTATCTCAGTTAACAACAAAGAATTTAAATGCTCTGCGTTTGCAGACGACATTTTACTATTCCTCACTAGACCCCTGATTACTGTTCCCAATGTCCTGAGTGAATTCGAGAAATATGGAAAACTCTCCAATTTCAAAATAAATTTCAAGAAATCCCACGCCCTAAACGTGACCATGTCAAACTCCGCGTTTACAAGCTTGCGCAGATTCTTCCTCTTTTGATTGGAGATCCTCCGAAATCCCTTACCTAGGAATCAGACTTCCAGCCATATTAGGAGACCTCTATGACCTCAATTTCCATCCATTTTTACAGAAATGCACCAATGACCTAGACAGTTGGTCTGGGTTGGGCATTTCATGGTTCGGAAGAGCTGCTTCACTCAAGATGACTGCTCTTCCGAGATTTCTCTATTTGGCCCAAGCCATCCCAATGGCCCTACCCGGTTCGTTCTTTAGGACTCTGAATGCAAAGATAAGTTCCTTTATTTGGAAGAAATCCCCACCCAGGATCAGCCTCACTCGACTCTCAGCCTCAAAGAATGAGGGGGGCATCGGATTGCCAAACTTCGAAAAATACCACCAAGCAACGCTCCTGACTAGGTTAGTTGACCACCATGTACATTCCCCCTCAAAAGACTGGGTTGATTTTGAGAACCGCATACTAGGAGCCCCACTCAGTAACTTGGCCTGGTCCAGGGGAGGGTTCAAACTTCTAAGAGCTAAAGACCATCCACTAATTCCACCTATCCTTTCTACTATGCAAACTATTTCCAAAAACCCTAAGCTAATATCTATCCCTGGGCCATTGACTCCCATCATAGATAACGTTGATTTCCCCCCAGGCCAGGGCAAAAACTTTCCCTTACCCAACGCATTACTGAATCTCAAAGCAACCCACTTTTTTCGCAACGGCAAGTTTATCCCCAGCGACACCCTTTCGGAGTCATACAATTCCCCTAAAATTGCGCAGTGGCCCTATTTCCAAATCCGCCATTATCTCACCAATGCAGTAAACAAATCAGCAGTCTCGAGACCTGTGACGGATTTTGAAAAACTCTGCCTTGGCCCTCCCCAGAAACATCTAATTGCGATCATTTATTCCCTTCTATCTCTATCCGACACAAATTCCTTAAACCCAATAATCAAAGCCTGGACCTCCCCGAAAAGTCAAGACCTTACACCAGATCAATGGAAAATGGCCTGTTCAACAGCCCTGAAGGGCACTCTTAATGTATCAATTAAGGAGCACAACTATAAAGTTCTGACACACTGGTACAGAACACCCCACCTGCTGCACTTAATGTCTCCTAATATCCCAGACGTCTGCTGGAGATGCGGTTCCCACTCAGGAACGATGCTCCACATATGGTGGGAGTGTCCCCTCATAGTTCCCTATTGGTCAACCATCCATGATATTATCTGCAAAGTCACCTCTCAACAAATAGAATCTACTGTCCAACAATACCTCCTCCACTTCTCCAACTACATGAAAGGCTCATTCAAAAAATCCCTGGTAATGCACATGATAAATTCTGCCCGGCTCTGCATTCCAAGCCTCTGGAAACAGAGGAAAATTCCCACAGTTAAAGATTGGATCACTAGATTAAATAGAATTCAAGATATGGAAGAACTGATAGCAATAGCTGCAGAAAACATCTCTTCGTACCATAAGATATGGTTATGCTGGATTAATTACAAAGACTCGACACATTACCGCAGCATATTAGACCCCAATTAAATTGCAAAATATTATTATACAACGAGAGCAAGGCTATACACCCGATTAACGACTGGTCTACCCTAACCCCCCCTTCCCCCTACCCTTCTCCTTCCCTCCCCCCTATTCCCATCCCTCTACATTCCTGCCCCCTCCCCTTCTCAGTACTTTCCTTCATGTTCTACCCAGTATTATGTTTATTGCCCCTCGAATATCCCCACATTTATTTAACTGGCTACAGACTTCACGGTATAATCATTCTCAACTCTCTCTCATAATTATCCTTATGCCATAATTCTTCATTTTCTACAATAACATAAATTTGTTTGAAAACGATAAACCTCCATCTTCTTTATATTCAACTATGCAATGTTTCTTTACTTGAATCTTAAAGTTACGTTTTAATGCTTTATTCTGTGTATTAGACTGCTATTGCGGTATTACCACTCATTGTCTTGAACTTTGGCAATGAACATGTACTGTACTGTTTTACACTCAATAAAGCTTTTTGTGGAATTAAAAAGAGGGGAGATGGCGAGGTAAGAGGGGGAAGGGGTAGGCAGGGCCTGTCTATATTTCTGTTTAAGCTGGTGCCAGGACATCTGTTGTAGGTTCCCACTTGCAATATCTCATGGTGCCACCCTTTCATACAAGGACTAGAGCTGTGTCTCCATACACTATGTGCATTAATAAAATCTCCTTTAGTGCCGAACCGGTGATTTGCGATCAGCTGTGGGTATGCAGTGATCAGAGTTCCTGCTTTTCCACCTTGGCACCTGTATTGGTTCTTTCCTTCTTAGTACTTCATGCAGCTTTCTTATCACGCCCTTTCTTTGTACTATATTTATATTTTTAGATCATCCCTTTGCATACTGCTGTGCTTAGTTGACCATAAGCCTCTTCAGTACATGTTGGTCTGCACTACTCCAGCCCCTCCCTCGACAGAATAGACACGCCTCGTCTTTGTTGTTAGTTCATGTAAGTCTTACCAAGCATGCAAAAAAAACCCCAAAACCCACTATCTCATTATACATGTTATTCCTCTATGGTTTACATTTAGTGGTGAATTTCTTGTAGCTTGTGGTGGCCCTAGTAGCCTGCTGGCCTGACCTATTGGGCCTCTCACGCCCCCCCTTGATTTTACTGGAAGGCAAACGTGCACCTCCACTGTTGTTTTAATATTTGCAGCTAAGCACATGTTCATATGTAACACATGTGGTGATTTGGGGTATTTTAGCTCGTTGGTAGTTCCAAACAGCGAGTCCAATCCACGCCACAAAGTTCATTTTAGGGTTTTTTTCTGCCCACTTTTATTGAAGAAAGTAAAGATTCACAGCAGAATAATTTCCCTCGCAAGGGTCCTCACCATCAATGTGTCAAAACAAACCATACTCCACTCTTCTCTGCAGTATCTCTGCACAGGCCTCCTGCCTTGGTCTTCCAGACCGTCAAACACACATTCCCAGTGCTTGTGCACTAAATGCTGAACCTTCCTCAGCTCTGACGGTTTTCCCTGCTGCTACTTGGCCTTTCACTGTCCCAACGTGGACAGTATGGAGCAATGTGCTCATAACAGCTTACTGCAAAACTTGGCCTAAACTGCCAAAATAAAGAGTGGCACGGGCTCGCCTCTCTACACACAGCTTGGTTAGTAATTTTGTTTAAAAAGTAATATATCTATCTACAAATGTATATGCATGAAACTTATTGTTTCTTTTACATCATAGAACATCCTTGAGTTTAGACACGAGCATCCCTGAAGAAGCACATAACTCTCCTACCCTCGAAACACGTCGGATGTCTCTGTAGCTTGCATTTATTATCAACATTATGTTCATCTATCACCACTGTGTTCAGTCCCCTTGCATCAACCACATATGTTTTTAATTTATTCCCATATCTATCATCTATCTATGAATTTTGTGTTATAATAAAGATTTGTATATTTTTTACATATTCATGTTTTGGATTCATTTGTCTCTGGTGCCAATCAATAGTCCCTTATTTTCTTCTTGGAGGGTACTTGTTTTTCAATTAAAAACACACACATCCTCATAGCCTAGGATGGCAAGGAGCATCCCTGCTTCTCCCACCTCCCTTCTCTAATATAACAGACTGACTGGAGACTGCACTGTCCACTGTTAAAGCGGTAGTAAACGTTGAATAAGAAAAAAGTTCTCCCTGCAAGGCAAAGGCATAATGTGCTATTATGCATTGCATACTTTCACATTATGAAAGACTTGCATAGAAATGAAGCCCTGCAGCGGTGCACGGGAGTCACACCGCGGCACAGGGCTCTGAAAAAAACAGCATGGGAATGTGGTTCCTTCAGAGTGCATGCCCCGGTGACGTCACCAGCTGCTGCTTACTAGAATATCTCTTAAACAGTGCACATATAGGAGCTATTAATTTAATCTACAGGTAAGCTTTATTATAATGTAAGCATACCTGTAGGTTAAAATACAAATGGAGAGTTTACCACCACTAATGCTTTCCTGCGAACATCAGACTTTCAGGGAAGCAGCACTGAGAGCGCAGGAGCCTGCAGCATTGAAAGTTGTAAACTGCAAGTGCTAGGGTAAGAATTTTAAGAAGCAGTTTACTAGGGAATGTTTATTCTAAAAAATGTTGAGGGTTTAAGACTACTCTACTCTAAAGTGATTGTAAATTGTAAAAAAAATAACAAACATGTCATACCTCCTCCAACTGCACAGAGCAGCCTGGATCCTCCTCTTCTCGAGTCCCTCTTCTGCTCTCCTGACCCCTCCCTCTGGTGAGCGCCCCCACAGCCAGCAGCTTTCTATGGGGGCACCCTAACTGAGTCAGAGCTCCATGTATCCATTCAGACATGGAGCCCTGGCCTCACCCTGCTCCCTCTCTCCCCTGATTGGCTGACAGACTTAGATGGACAGTTACGGGAGCCAGTCGTGCCACTGCTGTGTCTCAGCCAATCAGGAGGAGTGTACTGGATGGGTGAGGGAATCGTGGACATCGCTGCAGAGAGAAGGGGCTCAGGTAAGTGATTAGGGGGGTGCTGGGGGGGCTGCTACCCACAGAAGGTTTTTTATCTTAATGCATGGAATGCATTAAGATAAAAAAAACATCTGCCTTTACAACCCCTTTAAGGACATAAGCCTCTAAGTTTCTTTTGATGGTAGGAATATGTGATTTGGTCTGTTTTTTCTTTCAATGAAACGCACACTATATCATTTATTACATTAAAAAAAAAAAAAAAACATTTATTTTAGTTAAGTATGCATCTTATCCTGTGTTCTTATACAATTGTAAAATATTTTATCATAATATATTGGTGAGGCAATTCTTGAATTAGCTAGAAGAAAAGCCATGAAGTCACAGAGCTATATCTGGTACATGAGCTCATGCTGTGTGTGTCACAGTAATATAAATCAGGCTGTGCGTCTATGTACAGTACTGAAGTGGTGCAACGCTGCCTGGATTTACTGTAGTAATCAATCTGGTGGAGAGGGAGAGGAGCAGTAGCTTGTAATCATCACTTAATATAGGTTTTAGAAAGAACAGGAGTGCTCAGGCTTCCGATCTGTTCTTGTTACACTGGTTATCAATCTACTCATCGACCCACCATGAGGAGTCCATACCTTCCCTGTCACAGCTTTTCAATGAAAGGGAGTTTCGAAATCCTAGGTCGCGGAAAAAAAGGATCCTGCTGACTTAGAATATGCTTAGTAGATTATTTATTTTATAACAAAATTTCAGGAAGTGACCACAACTTCAAGGTCTAATACCTATTGCAGAATGAGTCATGCTCATCATCCTAGTTTTGGGGCAGTACTAAATCCATTACCTACAGTTTGCACAGGGGCATAACTATAGGGGTTGCAGGGGTTGCAGTTGCAACCGGGCCCCATGGTCCAGTGGGCCCGTGTGCCTCCCTTGTACACCTGAATAGGAGGGATGGCGGGGGTGGCATTTAGAGGACCCAATCTCCTCCATTTTCCTCTATCCAGTTTACTTGTCTTCTGCTGTTCCCAGGGTCCCTGTGTGCTTCCCTGATCCCCCCCCCCCCCGAGAGCTGCTGTCTTCCCCCCTCCTCTCTCCTTTCAGCTGCTGTAGAAGGTGTGCCATGATGGAGAGATGGGAATGGGTCGGTAAATTTGTTTTTACTATACTTCTGTTTCTGAATGAATGGGAGGCTCGGTGCACAGCTATTCCTGTCCATTCATTCTGTGCAGCTGAGGCTACACAGATGGAGATTGAGGGCTGAGGTTTGTTTAGACCCCCTGAGATCTCATCAAAGCCCCCCCAACAGAGCTCGTAAAAATAAAATTGTAGAAGAAATAAAATGAAATGGTAAAAAAATAATAAAATTAAAATAAAAATTAAAAACTTCTGACACCAGTGAGAGAACTATCAGGATTGCAAAGGTTGCAATTGTGACCGGGCCCTGGCATTTCACCACCATGGGGAGGCCTGAAGATGGCAGAAAGGGGGCTCGCTGCAGAACTTGTGAAAGGGCCCCGCTGTGGTACTATAATAAAGAGACCCGCAATAAGAGTAAAGCGCCCCAGGATGAGAGGGAAGGGGCCCTGGCCAGGGTTGAGGGGGCCCTTCATAATTTCTTGCACCGGGGCCCTGAAGGTTCTAGTTACGCCTCTGAGCTTCCATCAGAGCTTTCTTACACAGATGTTTCCCTCATAACCCTTCTCAAATTCCAGGTCACCTCCACCTCGTGTTTTGATCTAAAATGGCAAGATCTAAATATGATGGTACATCCAGTAGTACATCTATTTATAAGCTAGAAAATTGTTTCTTGCCATGCTCACCAAGATGTCTGGTTTGTCTGGATAAAAATATTTATGTCTTTATTTTGTAGATTTACATCTTTTGAAGGTCAAAACTTGAAGAATTTAAACAAAAATAATAGCATTTCTGCTTGATTACACCACAAGTAAAATTGGCTATATTATAATTTACCCAATTTAAAGTTACATTTGAGATTCTTTTTTGCTTTACAGAAGATCTCCACCATTTTCCCCCTTGGATATGGCATCATTTGTGCTGTATGTATTTTGAACGTTTTTATAATACCAGCATGTGTGCTTCCACATCTCTACAAAACATTCTGAGACTTATATTGACTTTGTTGCTAAATTAAAATTGCCCTCAAAGGGAATCTCTGTAAAAAAGTTAGTGAATTGTCACCTCTCCCATTGGTCACAACATCAAAATGAAGAGACACTTCTTGGGGTGTCGATTGCCTGGTCGTCCAATGCGCTCAGTGGTTCCGCCTACTGGCCCCAATGTCATTACTGTTTCCTGTAGTGTGGAAAGGACTTATGGGAGTAGATCCACAGAATGCAGCAGGGAACAGGTGCCCTCGGAAGTAAAGGATCTTGAAGAGTTGTCCGGAAATTCTTGATTTTAGTGTGTTCAAGTGGGGGGGGGGCGTTTACAGTCTTTTTTTTTTTTTTTCAGTGGTACCTTTTTAATTTGCAGATTTTCTTTAGTGATGCAGTCATTTTTAATGCTAGAAAGGGTAAAAGGGTACTGGGATTGGTTAAGAGCAAGCATAGATTTTCTGATCTTTACTAGTGGTTTTGGTAACTTTTGCAGTGTTGTTTGAGCTAAAGTCTTGATGTGATTTTACTTTGCTTTTTCCTTTTCTGTTTCTGTACCTAACCTAATGGTTTTGCTTAAATACAGAAGTAATATTGAATTCAAATGTTTTTTTTAGTTAGCAGCAGGCAGACGTATAATATGGTTTGCAACTCTTCATTGATTGCCAGGTCAGCCTTGGGGAGAATAGTACATGCAGGTGCTGTGATGATGACTTATTCACTGATGTTCGAGGTTTGCTAAAGCCTGATTATGATTCACTGCAATGTAAATCCAGAAAAGACCAGGAAAGTTTTATGGTGACAACCCAGCCAATTATACATTAAAAAGTTAAAATATTGCCTCCAAATATGACCATTTCGTTTTCACTCTGTATCACATATTTCATCGGAATATTGCTGTATTGTGAGTATATGTACCCTGCTTTTAGAAGTTTAAAGTCTACAGAGATAGTTACATAGTTGGTAAGGTTGGAAAAAGATACAAGTCCATCCAGTCCAACCTGTGCGTGCTTATATGTTAATAGTACATTGTATACCCCTGCATATTGTGGTGGTTAAGGTGCTCATCTAATAATTTTTTGAACTGATCAATGCTCCCCGTTGAAACCACTGCTTGTTGAAGAGAATTCTACATCCTTACCGCTCTTACAGTAAAGAACCCTCTACGCAGTTTATAGTGAACACGTTTTTTTTCTAATTTTAGTGCATTGCCACGTGTTTTTCCCTTTTACGGAATAGCTTTTTCCCTATAGTGGGGTCACTAGTACGGTATTTGTACTTTGAAACCATATCCATTCATTCATTCATTCAGAGACTGCACTGTGTCTTAGCAGATCACTTCAGGTTCATTGATACCCAAGGCAGAAACATCTTCCGTTTCTCCTTTTACTTTCTTTATCCATTTCTCCTCTTCCCCTTCTTCACTTTTCACCTTTTTTTTTCTTTTTTCATGTGACACTCTCTCATGTTAGATCCCACTGCATGCTCATACATAACTACACAATTCATTTTTTCTTTAGACCCCGTTCACATATTGGCGATTGGGAATGATGGGGCTGCAATTCTGTTTGCAAATCCAAATTGCAGAAAAACACACATTGTTCATTTGGGTGCCATTAATCCTAAGTGCCATTGCAAACAACGTAATTTTGCCATTTATTGCAATTGTCATGTGACAAAATGTGCAAGAATCGTAGCAACGCATGTGTGTTACATTGCGCCTGGCTCAGCACCAAAATTTGGTCCCTGTGAATCTATGCTGCAACCATCGCGCATGGGGAAGGGAACCATTGATTTTGAATAGAGACAGAGAAATGCGGCTTAAAGCTAGCACGGAAAAACGTGCATTGACGCCAATGCTAAAGCTGATAAAATCACGTTTTTTAACTCAGATTTTTTCCTGGCTTTGGTGCTAGCTTACAGCTTGTTTTTTCATAATATCCTGTGTGTAATGAGACCTTCGTCTTCTCTGATGTCCTAATAGCTGCGCTGAGTCCAGTTCTCATTAACATACACCCGCTGACTTCATCAAAGCCCCTTGTGACGTCACCTCCCAGGGCATGATGGGGGTGGGGACATCACAAGGAGCGGGGCCAGAAGAGGGAGAAGAGAAGACATCGCGGAGAGGGAGGAGAACTGGCAGAGGGAGAAGACATCGCCGGAGAGAGGAGAAGAAATCGTTAGAGACACCGGAGCTGCTCTTAATAAAATACATTAAAAACGTGTAGTGTTTATGTTTGATGCTTTTTTTTTTTTTTTTTTTTTTTTTTT
>BLSH010241309.1:285181-318054 GCA_018402905.1 Glandirana rugosa
TTTTTTTTTTTTTTTTTTTTTTTTTTAGGCGAAGCCTAAAAAATGGTGAATGGGTAGAAGTACAATGTACGCCATACTCATTCACATAGGGTGGGGCTGGGATCTGGGGGCCCCCTTGTTAAAGGGGGCTTCCAGATTCCCGATAAGCTCCTGCCCGCAGACCCCGACAACCACCGGCCAGGGTTGTCGGGAAGAGTCCCTTGTTGAGGCCCTTGTCCTCATCAACATGGGGACCACCCCCCATGTTCTGGACATGTGGCCTTGTATGGTCCGGGGGGGTGCTCGCTCACCCCACCTTTCCTGACCTGCCGGGCTGCGTCCTTGGATAAGGGTCTGGTATGGATTTTGGGGGGGGGGGGAACCCCACGCCAATTTTTTTTTTTTTTTTTCATTTTGGCTGGGCGTTCCACTTCAAGATCCTCAGCACACAAGTCGCATCATCATCATCCGATTTCTGGTGCAACTTCTATTCAAATCAATGGGCTCCCAAAGGGAACCATTGATTTTCAATAGAGGCAGAGAAATGCCTGATGAGGCTTAACGCTCTGTATACAATGTTAAGCCGTATCTTTGAGTTTTTCCCAGTGTCTGCTTTTTTACAGCTCTAGCCTTGGAGCCGTAGAACGCGCTGGTTGTGTTTTTTTTTTTTTTTTGAGCTTAAAAACGCCTATGCCACTTACAGCTCAAAACCGTGTGTGTGTGTGTGTGTGTATTGAATAGCATTGAGAGGTGTTTTTAAGCTGTACAATGTGTTCAAATCTGGTACATCTGATGAGAAATCTGCTTCCAGACAGGGTTTATTATTGTAAACACCATTTCCCAGTCCCCCTCATAACAAAGAGCACTAAGTAGAATTTTTCTGTGCTGGAATCTAAAGCTGCGATTTCATTATTTTTTTAAGTTTTGATTTGGGGAACGGGGACATGTAACAAATATGAAGTCACTATTATCCCATATTGGCTGCAAAAGTGGAGACACCCTTTAAACCTTCTCTCCTCCTCCCTTTTTCCACTTTACCAAAAACCAAGCTACTGTGTATTCTTCAAATAAGTTTAAATATTTTGTTTGATTATTCTTTTTCCCCTTGTGATAAGACAAAGTTGGGGGTGTCAGTAAGCCCTTTCTACTGCCCCTCTCTATAGTGTAAGTACAATCAGGCATACAATGTTCAGGGACCTTGGGTCAGCATAGCCTCCTGTGGGCTGTTTGACCATGCCTGCATGTCTGAGCCTCCTGTTGTGTCTAGGGCAGCCTTAATATATCAAATTGAGACAGTGTTTGAACATGGTTAAGAACATACAGTCTAATCAGAGAAATGTAGTCTAATCAGAGTTATGTTGCAGATTCAGATTTTCAATCTAGTATGACAAGGCATTCCATATTCATGAGACTCTAACTAAATGAATACAGCTTACAGTTTAAAACAGCACTTTAAAGCCAGTTTGGAAGAGCTTGCGATATCCAACAAATTCAAAATAGAAAAAAAGGACATACAAGCCCCAAATTCTTCCAGTAACATAGATTTGGATGTAAGGGGAAACGTTTGTTTCCACTCTCCTGGCTTGCAGCTTTTTGTGGAATTCCCCTTGAGCCCACTAGAGGAATGTCACATGGAAATTCTGCAAATCTTTTTATTGTTTCTGTTTTACCTGCACTTTAGTAAATATTAAAAGCTTTGTTTCAATTAAATCATACTTCATCATCCTTCCGAACCTTAATTTTGTTTTGAACATACCATGCCCAGCTGGCCACACCTGTTACAGTCTAATAGTAGGATCTTCTTTAGATCTACCAATCCTGTCCGGCACTGCAAGATAAAATTAGTGTAAAAAACGTAACAATATATTGTCTTTTTGTTATAAAACATATGAAGTGTATCCTTCCCTCTACCACAGATCCTGCAAGGCCTTAGGTACCTATCTGCAGATAGTGGAGATGCCCACATTTAGCTTCCTTTTAGGAGAACACTTTTTTAAATGTATAATTGGATGTGCTCCTCCATGGTATGTTCCTCCCCACAGATTCCTCATTTGTCCTTACTACCAGGGTCCTGATCTAAAAAAAAAAAATTGTATTTTTGCGGCACTGATTTTAGCCTTCTGAGTGCTAATTTTGCACCATAGGAAGGACACGGCCATGCCATTCCTAGAGTGTCCTGAATTCTATTATGCAAGTAGAGATGGCATTGAGTATTGGAGGGGCATATTAGGAGCAGTTAACCTGGTCTTGGTGGGGCCTTCTGGTAGCATCTCTGTGTGTAAAGTCCATTAAGGGAATTTTGTGTCTATTTGTTGCCCAAGGAGTAGAAGGTACAATAATAGCACAATTAAAGATTAAGTTCATATTACATAAACTGGCCAATGCAGAGAAGGGGTGTAATGCTGAGCACAGCTGCTGCTAGGATGGTGGAGAGAGAGTGCACATTGTACATGGCCATCTTTCTAATGCGCAAGTGTGCTTACTTCTGCAATATTGGGGGCGAACTCTGAATTCGGTCATGTCCTGGATATAAGACAGGATGTAGGAATGTGATGGGGAATTTCTTACAGCCAACAGGCATGCCATTTGCATGAAACAATACTTTTACAAGTGGCACAGTACATTTTGAATTACTGGGTGCCTTTGTCTGCATGGACAGGTTATGTAAAAAATAAACATAGCCTTTAATTTATGAGCTCTAAGGACTATTAATGTACCTTCTATTCCTTTGGTGATAGACAAAACCTTTCCATATGCTCATGCAGCATGCTCATGTAGACTTGGGTGAACACACAAACAGCTAGCTATGGCTCTGGGCCTTTGCCTACATGTCACAGCATCCACACATCATCTTGTAATGTCACCCTGACACCTGCAGATGCTCAGTATATGCACTAATAAAATAAAGAAGAATTGTTTGAATGTCTTCTGACAAAAAAAACGCAGTGCTAATTACCGCTGCGTATGTATACATACGTGCATACGAAAATGGCAAGCTATGGCTCTATCCTTTGCCTGTGTGTCAATGCATTTGTCTTGTGATGCCAACCCTGAGCGTTAGCGGTAAAACACTGCTTATTTGTGGTGCTTTACCACACGTTATTGTGGCGCTATGGCACCGCTATTCGTGCGGTGCGCTTTTAACCCCACCACAAGGGGTTAAACAGAGGTTAAAAGTGCGGGCTAGCGGCGCTACCGAAGCATTGTTCAGCGCTTTGTGAGCGCTGCCCCATTGTTTTCACTGGGCAGGGGCGGTATAGGAGCAGTGAATACACCAATCCCACACCGCTGCAAAGATGCGGCTTGCAGGAATTTTTTTACCGTTCCACAAGCGCACCGCCCCAGTGTGAAAGCACTGGGGCTTTCACCCTGGGGTGTATTGGGGGGAGTTTTTCAGGCGCTTTTTAGTCGCTGTTTTTAGCGCAAAAGTGCCTGAAAGACGCCTTGGTGTGAAAGGGGTCTAAATAAAAACTACTAGAAAAAAAGGAGTTTTTGATTACAGAAAATTTACATGTCTCATCTGCCAGAAAACAAATCTACTTTCTAGCAGTTTATTTTTTCAGTTTAGTTCTGCTTGAACCCCCATGTTCATAATACTCTAGTTTTAGTATTGCACATTTTAACCTATTTTATATGCATTTTCATTTTTTTCTGTAGCATTTCCCAGACTAGAGAAGAACATTCCACAATTAGAACTGCGAAACAAAACAAGGAGTTTATATAAATTATTAACATAAAAGTAAGCCATATGTTATGCAGGCCTGTGTAGAATTGCTTTAATTAACTAAATAAATTCTGGATTATTTTTTAAAATAATCTTGGGAATTGGCTAGGGCTGTTGTATTAAAGGTACAGTCCGACAGTCATAGTTTATCTTTCAAACAAATGCTATGTCTTTTGCCAGTTTGCGTATCCTATTGTCTGTTACTACTACTTTTCCTACATGAACAAAGCCAGCACAGTAGAAAGGTGTCTTCAGAATTCTACATTCTGGCTGATAGCTCATATATGTTTCAGAACTGAAGTCAGATTGATTGTTTTATATTTAAAGGCATTGTACACTTTCAAATGTTTCTGCTGACTTAACTAGGTATTAGTGTAGTTATATTCCATGTGTCATGGGCTCACATGTCGTGGCTGCAGTGTATAGTGTTATGACAGATTGATTCCCCTGTCCATGTATTAATTCACCTAGTTTGTCCCTATTCACTAAAGCAGCCTTTCTCAACCTTTTCAATACAGAGGAACTCTTGAAATAGTTCTCTGGTCTTGGGGAACCCCTGCTAAATATGAGAAATCTACAACTCATGAAAATTAGTGTGATTGTCAATGGGAAGAATGCTCCTTACACTTATGGTCATTGGGAAGAATTATCCCCTTACAGATAGCTAAAAAGATCAATAATGTCATTGGGAACTTATCTGAGAGGCAGAAATTAACCATTGTTCAAGGAACCCCTAGCAACCTCTGGAGGAACCCTAGGGTTCCACGAAACCCTGGTTGAGAAACTCTTTACTAAAGAGAGCCTCAAATGTAGGAGTGTTATGTGATGAAAATACATCTCTTCCAACATGATCTCTCTGTGAATGCGCTGCCTGTTATGGCTGGGTCAGATCTAATTACTGAACCAGTGCTAGACCAAGAGACCCAGGGATTGTGGGATATCATTTTTTTTTACAGGAAGTGTCAGTTCTTGGACAACAGGAGGAGGTCTTGCGCTAACCTCTACAGGGCCTTGTCTCATATTTGAACATAAACTGAAACTTCTGACAAAGGAATGTGAAGGTTTACTATACTATTGGCTGTGCGTGCAGTCCACCAAATAATATTGTGAAACTACGTGATCAATGTACACCTTATGTATGTGAAAATCACAACTTGTAGGTAGGAAGGTTCATAATGTCTTTTAAACACGTTTTGCAAAAATTCTTGTTCACATTGTGCAGACATGCATACTTGTCCCTATGGAGAGTTAAGCCTTTGTTGACATCCTGCCTATTTCAGGGAAAAGTAGGGGACAAGGGGACAGTAGACACAGTTTGCAATGGGCTGTGGAGGAGGGCCTACAGACCATTGATGGCTGGATTGTGAACCATTCTCTAGTTCCTGTAGGTACCCTACTCTCCTGTAGGTACTCTGCTCTTCTAAGTTCATCTATTCAAGTTTAGGTCTTTTATGAATGGTAATATTTTCAGAAAGGTCTCATAGTTATATGGTGGCATGTTTTGGCTTAACTTACTAGCACTTTATGTGAAACTTACCTGCGAATGAAGCCCTTGTTATAACCGCTGGAGGCCGCATCCATCTTTGCCAGTCTTCCTTCTGGGTCCGCAGACTCCGGCTGTGTGAATCGCCAAAGCTGCATGACTTCATTCCACGCCAGCGGACACAGCACAGGGCTCTGAAGTAATGGCACGGGTGGCCATTCATTCAGAGCGCATGCGTCAATGACGTCATTGGCTGCATATGCAGTAAAATATCTCCTAAACAGTACATGTTTAGGAGATATTTACAGTACTTATAGGTAAGCCTTATTATAGGTTACTTCCATTAAAAAAAAAAAAAAAAATGCCCACCCTGTTTGCCCAGCTCCTACAGTCATGTACTGTACTGAAGCTTCTGAGTGGATCTATAAATGGAGGGTGGGCAGATGGCTGAAAGGTCCATTCCCTCTATTCATAGCTCCTGTTTTATTCATACAAGCTGTAACACGGCTTCTATGAATGGAGTATCTGGGTAGAGAGGGTGGGCATAGTCGGGCACTCTTTTTAAGAGGATGTAACAGCTCTTAAGTTCTATTAACCCTTCCATTAAATTTTATTAACCCTTGCCACACCAGAAGATTATGGCAGTGGGGGGTAGTCACCTGAGGAGTTATATGATGACTATTGGGATAGAAGACAGAAGCACAAGGGACACATCATACTGAAGGTAAGTAATATCCACTGTGCTTATTTTTATAAGCACAGTGGATATTTTTTATATATATATATATATATATATATATATATATATATATATATATTGGAGGTAATATTAAAGTGGTCGCAAAGGTCATTTTTTCTTTTTACCTCCATGCATTAGGGTAAGAAATGCTTTACCACTTGTTGTAACCCTGCCCCCCCACCCCAAGCACTTACCTGACTCCTCTATTGACCCATCCCTATGCTCATCTGTAGCTCTTCTTTCTCATCTTCCTCTTCTCACAAGAGCCTCAGGCATTAGCAGGAGCCATTGACTCCTGCTGCTGTCCAGTCAAATCCTGTGAGGGGGGGGGCGTGTCCGATCCACACTGTGCGTGCCTATGGATGCACACAGCCCTGCTTGGCAGCGCTCTTTCATGTGTGCCCCCATAGCACATGGCTTGCTATGAAGACGCACGCAGGAGAGGGGGAGTGGAGAGTGCCAGCGGGGGACTCCAGAACAGGAAGTAAAGGGCTACTCATTGCGCATTGCAGGAAAGTTTAAACCTCTATTATTTTATTATATATATTATTTTAATAAAAAGAATGTTTACAATCACTTTTAAGCTTTAATCATTTTTTTTAAATAAACAGGTCAATGTTATCAAATGCAATAGCTGTGAAGTAATCAACTGGCATTCTTTATTTTCCTTTGTTAACCTTAGTACTTAGCTTACTACAGAACAGTGTTAATTAAAACATTTTAGTTGACTAGCTTAAAACCATTTTAGTCGACTAAAATGTTATGGAGATTTAGTCGACTAAATAGGACTAAAACTAAAACAATTGCAGAAGACTAAAATGGGACTAAAACAAAAATGCCATTTTAGTCCTAAGACTAAGACTAAAACTAAGTCAAAATTTGCTGCCAAAATTAACACTGCTACAGAAAGACCGTTTCTGTTCAGTGATATTGTAATAGATATTTGTACTAATTTGTAGTATTTCTTTTATTGAAGCCAAATAAGGAAAGGAATGATATACACTACACACTGAAAACGATAGATCAATTCTGCAAAAAAAACAGATCAATGTACAGCTGTGTTCAAAATAATAGCAGTGTGTTTAAAAAAGTGAATAAAGCTCAAAATCCTTCTAATAGATTTTATTTCCATACACACAAATGCATTAGGAACACTACACATTCTATTCCAAATCAAAACATGAAGAAAACTATATCAAATCTGTGTTGTTCCTCTAAAAAAAAATTGAAGAAAAGTGAATATTAGACTGTTCAAAAAATAGCAGTGTTTCTATTCTTCTTTACAAACTCAAACATTCACTATATAAACTGAAAAATGTTTGAAGATTTTGCTTTCCTTTGAATCACCTAACTAATATTTAGTTGTATAACCACTGTTTCTGAGAACTGCTGTACATTTGTGTTGCATGGAGTCAACCAACTTCTGGCACCTGTGAACAGGTATTCCAGCCCAGGATGATTGGACTACATTCCACAGTTCTTCTCTATTTCTTGGTTTTGCCTCAGAAGCTGCATTTTTGATGTCACCCCACAAGTTTTCTATTGGATTAAGATCCGGGGATTGGGCTGGCCAGTCCATAACATCAATCCTGTTGGTTTGGAACCAAGATGTTGCATGTTTACTGGTGTGTTTAGGGTCGTTGTCTTGTTGGAACACCCATTTCAAGGGCATTTCCTCTTCAGCATAAGGCAGCATGACCTCTTCAAGTATTCTGATGTATTCAAACTGATCCATGATCCCTGGTATGCGATAAATAGGCCCAACACCGTAGTATGAGAAACATCCCCATATCACGATGCTTGCACCACCATGCTTCACTGTCTTAACAGTGTACTGTGGCTTTAATTCAGTGTTTGGGGGTTGTCTGACAAACTGTCTCTGGCCACTAGACCCAAAAAGAACAATCCCTTACTTTCATCAGTCCACAAAATGTTGCACCATTTCTCTTTAGACCAGTTAGTGTGCTCTTTGGCAAATTGTAACCTCTTCAGCACGTCTTTTTTTCAACAGTGGGACTTTGCGGGGGCTTCTTGCAGATAGCTTGGCTTCACATAGGCATCTTCTAATTGTAACATTACTCACAGGTAACTTTAGACCTTCTTTGATCTTCCTGGAGCTGATTGTTGGCTGAGTCCTTGCCATTTTGGCTATTCTTCTATCCATTCAAATTGTAGTTTTTCGCTTTCTTCCGTGTCTTTTAGGTCTTGGTTGCCATTTTAAAGCATTTGCGATCATTTTATCTGAGCCTATCATTTTCTGCACTTTTTTATATGTTTTCCCCTCTCCAATAAACTTTTTAATCAAGGTACGCTGTTCTTCTGAACAATGTCTGAAACGACCGATTTTCCTCAGAATTTCAGAGAGAAATGCACTGTAACCAGCATGTACAACATTTGCTGCCTTCCTTCCTTAAATAAGGGCAATAATTGCCATCTGTTTTTCAAAGAATGAATGACCTCACTAATAACTAACTCCACACTGCTATTATTTTGAGCATGCCCCTTTCAATTAGTGATTCACACAGAATCAGCAGCATGCATGTCATGACTGTTGGGTCTGTTGGATTTCTATTACTCTATTACACCTGCTAGTAAATTATTTGCCATGTAGAAATATAATTTCTACCAAAAATAGTGATTGATCAGGTTAGTGATGTCTGACTGCTATTATTTTGAACACAACTGTAGTTACATAGTTACTTTATGATTCAATTTTCTGTTGTGGCCAAGATCTGGACTCCATGAAAATGATCCTTTTATTAATTAAAGTGGACCTTAACTTAAAAAGTGAATATTTGCTGTTTTATAGGGAACATCTTAAATTGTTGTTTGTGCCTAAGCAGTACATAAAAAAAGTATCTTTCTCTGGAATCCCTTCTTAAAAATAGCAGAACACTTGTTGGTATGCGAGGGTACCCAGGCTCTCCTATGCCTTTAGTCCTAAAATTATATCCACCGAGTTTGAGGTACTGCTGCCCCTGATTGCCAGTCTCTGGAGTAAGATTTAGTGATGCCATGATGAATTTCCAATACATCTTTCATTTGTGGACCTGTGCTAACTATACCTTTTGCTGCTTTGTGAATACTCCCCTCAATTATCATCAGAACAACAGTGATTTGGGGGCGGGGGTGCAATTCTGACCCGAGAAAGCAAAATCTAGCCTTTGCTAAGATGGTCACCTCCACTGAGATACAGTACAGAGTAAGGCATGGTATGTCCGTAATGTGGAAAGGTCAGCTGCAGGAAATACTGGTGACTACTGATTTGTCTTTTGCTTTTTTAGGGGCACAGCTTCAAGAGTTCAGGTTCTCTTTAAAGCCATCTCTAGCATGACAATCTTTAATCAAGGTGAATGTGCTTATTAAGTGCTCATATTATTATTTGTATGGCCAGAGTTTGATTCAGAAATGGAGCCGCGGCCCGGCCCCATCCCCTCTCTCCTCTCCTCTCTCTCCTGATTGGCTAACTGACTTGACAGCAGCAGGAGCCAATGGCGCTGCTGCTGTGTCATAGCAAATCAGGAGGGAAAGTCACGGACAGCCGAGGCACTTGTGGACATCGCTGGATAGAGATGGGGTTCAGGTAAGTATTAGGGGGTGCTGGGGTGGCTGCTGTACACAGAAGGCTTTTTATCTAAGGGCCCATACATACGGTACAATTATCGGCCAACAACGGTCGTACAACAGCCTGTTGTCAGATAATCGGACCGTTAGTACGCACAATCCAACAGTCAATTTCCAATTATCGTCCAACAGAAGTTGTTGAGAAGACTAGAAAACTCTTGTTGGCCAACAAGGCGTTGGCCAATTTTCGGCTCGTGAGTACAGAAGTTGGCCCAACAAAAGTTGTATGTACAAACACGTGCTCGGAATCGAGGAAGGGTTCGGTCGTGTAAACCTGCGTTCGTAATTCACATTCACCTGAACTTCCTCTTTATACGCTCGTAACACGTCTTTACGTTCGGCTTTGTTGGATGATTACTTAACTACCGTCAGTACGCGAGACAAAACCACAATCCGCCAGTTTGGACAAAAGTTGGACGTGCGGTTCTACGATAATCGACGCGTGTGTGCGAGGCTTTAATGCATAGAATGCATTAAGATAAAAAAAAACTTCTGCTTTTACAACCCCTTTCAGCTTGTTCAATTAAGCATTGACAAAAACCTGTTAGCTGCACCAGATTTTGCACACTCCAGCTCTATTAAATCAACCCCAAAATTCTTACTTTATTGCTGCTCTGTACCTTATGGAGGGCTATGTACCTATGCTGATTTTTACCACTTACAGTATATTTCACCTTTTTATGGGAAACTGGTTCCTATTGCAGTAGGACAGCAAAAGATTTGGTATGTATTATGTCGATAGAAACGTTGCTTTTGCTCTGAACAATTATGAACAAGTTGGCTATGAAATACGGGGCAGTTTAATGCTCGAAACCTGTCTTTTCCACTTAAGCTGCCCCGATATTAATGAAAACGGCCCATGCCCGAGTGCCTTAGAGAGCTTCATTTCTATAAAAAGGTAACCTTCACTGCATTTATAGCGGCATTTCATTTGCTCCAGTGGAAACGTAACCAGGCGGCCTTCCTGGTGGCAATGGCCCTTAAGCAGAGATGCTAATTCAGATATTTTTCACAAGTTACATGAAGGGAGAGGTCACACAGATAAGAAAGTGAACAGTATGAAGTGGTGACATTCAGCAAGTCCTTGTCTCTCACTGCCATTAGCATGCAATGCCTGCTGTTATGTTTTATTGCCTCGTGTGCTTTCCTTGACCAGGCAGGGAGTCTGAGAAGCTGGGAAGCAGTTAATGCCATACAAATTATTGTTTCCTGCTCCAATGCTTTATGTTTTAACACCACTGAAATGATTCTCCATCCCCATGTACACCTAAAAATTTAGACGTGAATGAAGGAATGTATAATTTATATGTTTCCCAGAGGTAATGAAGTGATTCAGTAGGGCTCTGATGGAACTTGTGAAAGTGACGGCTCTAAAAATCACACATCTCATGCAGAAAAAGTTATTTTTAAATAGGAACTGTAAATGATTCCCTGGCATTACATGATAATTAGAGCTGGGAACCTACAGTTCTGTTCTTTAGGGAATATAGAGGAAGATGTGAATGTAGCAGCACAAAAGTGTTAAAGCAGACCTGTGCTTGAATATTATTTTGTGCTGCAATGGGTAAGAAGAGCTGAAATACTTCTTGGTCCGGGGAAACTTCTGCTATGGGATCCTGCCAGTGCTGGTCACATGTCTGGCCTAGACATTTGTCATATGTGTTTGTTTTTTTGAAAGGAAGAATGAGCCAGTCTGAGCTTATATCCACCCCTTCAGCAGAGATCACATGATCAAAGGCCAAGGTTGTTGGGTATGAGAGCAGCACTGGAGAGAGCCCAAAGCAGTAATATATCTAAGAAAGGGAAGTATTTAAGGTTTTTGTTACGTTTGAAAATTTCACCAAGACTCTATGAAGAGGTTTGCAGAGAACAGTGAAGCCTGGTACACACTAACAGTTTTTTCCGATCATTGCCGCTGTAATAACCATCCTGCCATTGGCTGAGAGCGCTGATTGGGAGTCGGTCGGCTGTTTGTTTTCCAGCATGCATATCCAACAGACGCCGGGCAGACCCATATAAACACGGGCCGAATGGCGGCTGTTTTGGGGGTTTTTTGAACTGACGACCCCCAACATTCGGCCCATGTGTACCCGGCTTTAAACGTTTAAGTACTGTGGCCTTGTTCACACAGGTGATTGATCTGCATTTTTTCTGCCCATCTAAACTGTGCAATGGTGGCCGGAGGATGTAAACAACATGTCAAGTTTGGTAGGCAGTACCGCCATCAAATGTGACCCACACATGTGAATGGGGCAGTGCTGCAACTGTGAGCCAAACACTTGGTTGTGGTGTGGTCCCTGTTTGGCTGAAAAAAACAGGCATTCAGGAGGACATCACTTTCTAAATACCTGGCAGCTGCTACTCCACCATCCTTTTGTGGAGGATGATCCATTGATCAGTGATCAGTGTGATCCATTGTTGAATGCTTTTCAGAGGGGTGGTAGAGAGTGTCACACGAATGAACAAGGCCTAAGGCTAGGGGAACCTAAGCCTTAGTAAGGATAATGTTAAATCCCCCTTCAGGTTCACACTGTAGCATGTCTGGAAACGTGTAAATCATATGCGTTCCCCAACCCGCAGGCGAAATGCGCTGCTCTTTTAACAGAAGCGCAGGGAAATCATTAATTCTTAATATCACCCTCACATATCTGAATGCGTTTGGGGACTTTTCCCCATGTTCCCCACAGGCACAACAGCTCATTCAAATGAATGGGCTGTTGTACCCATGCAAATGTGCCCACACAGACCCGCTACAGTGGGAAGATGTGCTGGCTGCATTAGCTGTCTTTTTTTAGGCTTTTTTCCTCTGTTTTCACCTGGTGATCTGACCAGTAACACACTTCCTGTAGAGTGCCCCCAAATACAGCTGTGTTATGAATGTTTTCCCCTGAATTCCTATTTCTATTAAATTCTCAAAAGCTATTCTACTGTAAAGCGCAGCACAAACTGTTGGCTCTATATAAATCCTGTATAATAATAATCACAAACCTGATTACATTTTAGATCAGGCCGACCTTCTGAGTGCTTGTACTAGATGCTAAAATAACGGAATGGGGGAGAGGAACAGTGGACGGTACACATGCGCATGCAGTAATACATGTTCACCTAGACCAGTGGTTCTCAACTCCTGTCCTCGGGACCCACTAACAGGCCAGGTTTGCAGGATAACTGAAATACATCACAGGTGATCTAATTTGCTGCTCAGTTATTGCAGTATTCTAGTCTGCATCTCCCCAAGGGTAATACTTAAAATCTGGCCTGTTGGTGGGTCCTGAGGACCGGAGTTGAGAACCACTGACCTAGACAGTGGCCATTACATGTACTTGATGATATTTTTCCGTCTTAACAAATAAAGATTGTTTTAGTGTCTACTAAAGTTTTTATGTACTACTGGTGTGGAGCTGGTCTGTGTTTTTTAATATTTATTACAGCTCAAGTAGACTTGGGAAAATTGTTAGCAAATGACACCAGACATTTATTAAGACTAAGAAAATTCTGATGCATTCTATACGTTTCTTTCCAGTTTACTGTAGAGATCACCAATTTGAGGGATGAAGAAGATGTTCTATATACGCTCTCCAGATGATATCACCATTTCTAATTTATAAGCCATATCGTTTCGTAGCGAGGTTACTGTTCTTGGGGTATAAACTTTGCTCTTATGACTCTGTGGGTTCTCAGTAATAAAGATATATTTTGTTCAGCAATAAACAGTTATGACAGTGTTCATAGAAGCTGACAGTGTTGAACTAGTCGGGGTTGGATACATAAAGCTTATGTCACAAGCAGACGGTTGGGTGACCAGCATTCCTGTGCCTAACAGGGCTGCACTATTGAGAGGTCACCAGGTACAGACACACAGTTTATATTGGTAAAAGTGGGACTTTTCTCAACTAAATTGGTGTATTCCTGCTGGTATGACATCTTATTTAACATCACATTTGACCTGCCCTTTCCAGCAGCAACAAATAATACTGTACCTGGTTTAAACTAGATGGCATATGTGTATCCTAGTCTATAGCCTGATATCAGCTCCTCTAGGTTTGAGCAAATATTGTGGAACGTGTAGGTCAGCTACAGTACGCTAAAACACCTTTGTCCTATATACAGTGAATCCCGTATATAAACCCGGGTCATTGCCTAAAGCAAATAGTCCATTTACTGTCATTTCCTGTTTCTCAAAAAAATAATACAGTAAAACCTTGGTTTGAGAGCGTTTTGCAAGACAAGCAAAATGTTTAAATACATTTTGACTTGATATACAAGCGATGTCTTGATATACAAGTAGCGTCACATCACAACTGAGTATAAAAGAGAAGAGAGGCGCCTCAAAGTGTAGCAAAATGGTTACATTTAATGAAGGTACAACATTTAACAACTTACATGGTTGATGATTAAAAAAGACATCTAAGTATGCAGGC
Source organism: Glandirana rugosa (assembly GCA_018402905.1). Taxonomy (NCBI): domain Eukaryota; kingdom Metazoa; phylum Chordata; class Amphibia; order Anura; family Ranidae; genus Glandirana; species Glandirana rugosa. The sequence continues at coordinate 299,152 of BLSH010241309.1, forward strand.
ATCCGGGGTAAAGATGTCCACATGGACCATCCTCCACACCGCCATCAATGTCATCCCTTCCACACTTCGCTCCACGAGCACTTCAAGCCTTGCGTTCAGATTGCTCTACTGCAGGGTAGTCTTTCCGGTCACGATTGCAGACTGACAGAGGTGAGATCCGGCAGTGTGGGGGATGGTCTATGTGGACAGCTTTACCCCGGATGCCTGCATACTTAGATGGGCCTCTTTTAATCATCAACCATGTGAGTTTTATTACACGTAACCATATTGCTACACTTAGAGGCGCCTCTCTTCTCTTTTATACACTATAGCTCCTGTTGGATTTTGCTTCTAATCCCCTTGTGCATTGCTATAACCTTTTTATATGGACTATAAACTGAAAGATTTATGAATAAATGGTTGTAGAACAAATCATCTGAGTTTCCATTATTTCTTATGGGGAAATTTGCTTTGATATACAAGTGCTTTGGATTACAAGCTTGTTTCCGGAACAAATTATGCTCGCAATCCAAGGTTTTACTGTACCTGGTGTATGATTGCTGGGATGGGAAACCCACACATATAGAACACCTTTTTGTGTAAAAAAGCGCTTTACTTATTTTCCTGTGGCCTAGAAATCTTGTTTTTTTGTCTGTAGAATGCAAATACAAGTCTTTCTGATACTTCATGTGTCTGCAATTTTTCATCTCTGCTCTTTTACTTCTGGGCAAGTAAAACAGAACACCAGGGAATCATCAGACTAAAGATGCAGCATCTAAAGTTTATACTCGATGATAGGAGCTGATGTGGTGTGCTTGCAGGTGCAGTGTTAACAGTTCCTGTAAAACTGCTATCACTAATAAATTCATAAATTGCTCCCTGTGTTAGAATTTTTAATAATTCATGCTGCCCTTCTGTGTTGATGGAAACAAAGCAGATATTATGGAACCTTTAGTGTACTCTTATATATTTAAATACAATGTATTGATGTGTTTCGCTCCAATAATCACAGATCAGATAATACCCAGACATTGAAGTTACATTCATCAAAGGAGATGTCTTAAGGCAATAACAATAAAAATATTTGTGCAGATGGGCAAGTGCAGTGTGATTTTAAGTGGCTTTAGCTTGAATGTAAACTTATCTGAGCCCCATCCTGATCCAGTGATGTGTACGAGAGCGTCGGCTCTCCTGGGTCTCTCCCTCCTCAATTGGCTGAGACATCAGCGGTAGCCATTGGCTCCCACTACTGTCAGTCACAGCCAGTGAGCCAATGAGGAGAGAGCCGAGGCGGGGCCAAACCACACTCCATGTGTGAATGGACACACAGAGCAGCGGTGAGAAGCCTCCATAGCAAGCTGCTTGCTATGTGGACATAAAGGAAAAAACGTACAGTTGTTTCCTGTATTTATTCCACTGGGGAGATTTACCTTTGTAAAGGCAATATGAGGAGATGCCTTCTTTGATCGTTGTAACTGGAACAGGACATTGAAGACATTCTACACATTTATTCAGTTATAGGCTACTACCTTAAAGCGAGAATATTTGTGAATGTCTTATTACATCCAGTCACATTCTTCATTTCGTTCTCCTCTCTCTTCCATTGTATGTACCCAGATAGCAAGGATAGCTTTCCACAAATGTGTGGCAGTGTTGAATTGTAAGTCTGTTAACTTGCTGCACATGTTCACTGGCATGTTTGTACATTTGCAGAGCACTTAAATCACAAGTTCTAGTTGACACTTTTACAATTTGTAGCAAATTTGCATGGCAAGTCTCTAGCAAGAGCAAAGTTGTAGTGGTGAGTCTACAGCAAGAGCTCTGCAAGTCTATAGCATGAAAATTCAGCCACAGTGCCCCCCTGTGGTGGGATGACTATTGCACAACATAACCAAACAAGAACTTGCAGAATGTTTGCAAAGAAAGTTGAACTGGAGTCATGCAATGCGGTCTTGCTGCAATTGTGCAACAAACTTGTGAAAACTGGCAAGTCTAGCAATAGCTTAGCAAGTCATTTTCAAACTTGCAGCTTAATTGCTTGCTATCTGGTTAGCCAGTCCCATTTGTACTATAGGTGGCACTGCTGTGGAGCAATATGCATGTCCACAACTTCAGCACAACCTAATTTTAAGGTAGATGGTATGTAATGTGTGCTTTTTTCCATAACATTTGGTTTGGGAAAATAAATAACATGATCTCTTTTTTTTGGTTTCTATAGCAGCTTGTTTATTTTTTTTAAACATAATCTTGACACATTTGCAAATTAGTTAGGCCTCTCTTGGCCTTTTCACAATGGTTTCAAGTCTACCTATATGAGTTTGACCAATGTAAATAGTATACAAAGCGTTTATACTGACACGAACAGTAAAAGTCTTTGGTACCTTTTTTTTTCTCTTGTATTAAAAAAAAAAAAAAAAAACTTAATAACTGAAACCTTTTAATGCTTTCCATTTCCATACACCATATGTATTATTTTCCAGCCTGTTAAGGTTGCCTGGCAAATGTGAAAATCAGTTGCAGTAATTTAATTATGTGCCCATATGGTGTTCTGTCCAAGCCAGGGACATACTGTATTACAGATAGCGTGCTTTAGTCATAAGATTCTGAATCAGTATCCGGATCTGATGATTATTCTATATAAATTTGGAAATAGTCATATGGGACTGATCAATTAATTGTTCCATTTATGAAGCGCTTATTGACAAACATAGGCTCAACGTAAGGACACATAGAAATCAATTATTTTCTGTGTGCCCTGTTCTTATCATACAAGTGTGATGTATTAAATTGCAGCATGCCTGCTTTTTATATGCAGCACAAAGATGCATGTCAATGCAAATCGCTTGCCATTTTAAAAAATCTCACTTTAACCCTTGATGTGGTTTGCACAGAAAAAAAATGCATTTAAAACCCCCATTTAGCACATAGTAAAATGCAATGCATAAGGGCTCTTTCACACATACGGTCCGTTTGGGTCTGCCTGTCAGTTTTTCAGGCAGACCCAAACGGACGCTCCATTGTGCTCTATGGATCAGCGGATGTCAGTGGTGACTTGTGCGTTGACACCCGCTGCTATCCAATCCAATCCTGTCTGTGAAATCCAGACGGATGGAGATTCTATTTTCCATCCCATTGGATTGGACGGGATCGGATGAAAACTGACAGGCGGTCCGTTTTCATCCGATCTCCCCATAGAGGAGAGCGGGGCTGTGACAGGTCTGTCTCTGCACAGTGAGCGGAGACAGACCTGTCATCCGCCTGCTTAGCGGTGATCAGCGGAGCGATTCCCGCCGCTGAGTAAAGCAGAGTCCGCGTGTGAAAGGACCCTTAACCACTTCCCGCCCGCCATATAGCAAAATGATGGCCGCAAAGTGGTTGTATTATCCTGATTGGACGTCATATGACGTCCAGCAGGATAAGCCGCAATCGCATGCCCGCGCAACACAGTGATCGGTGGTGTGTCAGTCTGGCACACTGCATCTCCGATCCCGGTAAAGAGCCTCTGACTTTGGCTCTTTACCATGTGATCAGCTGTGTCCAATCACAGCTGATGACAGTGTAAACAGGAAGAGCTGTTTATCATCTTTTCCTCCACTCGCACTGAAATGCACGAGTAGAGGGTTCGCTGATTGACTGCTCTCCTGACAGGGGGCGGGGGTCTGCGCTGATAATCAGCACATTGATTGCCAGTGCAGACCCATTGAGGATGCCTTCTGGAGACCACCAGGTGAGCCAACCAGGGATGCCAATCAGTGTCCATGAGTGATGCCTGATCAGTGCCACCTATCATTGCCCACTAGTGCCCCCTATCAGTGCCCACCAGTGTCGCCTATTAGTGCCCATCAGTGCTGCTTATCAGTGCCCATCAGTGATGCATATAAGTGCCTCATCATCAGTGCCAGTCAGTACTGCCTCATCAGTGCCCGTCAGTGCAGCCTCATCAGTGCTCATCAGTGAAGTAGAAAACATACTTATTTACAAGTTTTGTAACAGAAATGAAGAAAAAAGATTTTTTTTTCCAAATTTTTTTTATTTGGAGCACAAAAAATAAGAACCCCAGTGGTGATCAAATACCACCAAAAGAAAGCTCTATTTGTGGGGAAAAATGATGAAAATTTTGTTTGGGTACAGCAGAGATATGCAATTAGCGGACCTCCAGCTGTTGCAAAACTACAAGTCCCATCATGCTTCTGCCTCTCGGTGTCATGCTTGTGGCTGTCAGAGGCTTGCTATGCCTCATGGGACTTGTAGTTCTGCAACATCTGGAGGTCCGCTAATTGCATATCCCTGGGGTACAGTATAGCATGACCGCACAATTGTCATTCAAATTGTGACCGCACTGAAAGCTGAAAATTGGCCTGGGCAGGAAGGGGGTGAAAGTGTCCGGTATTGAAGTGGTTAAGCAACATTTGGAACTTGAATTACAGCTAAATCTGCTCAAATTGAAGTTTGAAGTTTTGGGTAGATGGCAGCTGGATTTATTTCCTGATAGCTTCCTATGTAGCATCCAAGAGTAAGTTCTTATTGACACTCCTCTGCTGATATTATTATTATATGCCTGTAGAATGAAGGAGAGCAAACCCTGAATTCCATACATGGTTTTTTTTATCGTAGGAAATCTAGATGAGTGTCTGCTAAAATATTATTAGTTTTGAGTTGGCATTTTTACAGGACTGTTCTTGACCCATTTATTTGCACCACAGTATCTTTGAATGCCAACTTTAATTTCTTACACCTAATTACATACACGTGAGTAAATCTTGTTCAAAGAGATAGATCATCAGATGTCAAAAAATAAACCAGCTTGATGGGGTGGCTTAGTAAGAACTGATGGTGGGAAACTATTATGAGTATCTGTTAAATATTCTGAGAGAGATGATCAAAGATATCTGTGACTTTTGGAGGAATATTAATTCATCCAAGTGCTTTGGCTTATGTGGAGGTTTGCGTTTGCTGAATCTCATTTTATCACCTTGCTAATCCCAGGTGCATTTTAATGGATGACAGATCGGACAATTTAGTAGGCTAGGCCATACATTTTAATAAATCCCCCTACTTTTCCTTCAATTTAAAAGCCTGCAATGAATCTGTTAAATCTTTTAGTATCACTATTACAAGGTATAATGGAACATGGACAATGCTGGCGAGAACATTTCTTCATTAGAATATTAGTTAAGTGGCTTTTGGCAGCATAATAGAAACATTACATGAATTTATACAACCATCGCAAAATTATCTCACAGTCCTGACAGTGATTACCTTTTGTCAATTTAACAAATAATATGAAAAATAGATGGAGTTACTGAGTCTGAATAAATATTAACATTATTCTGTTTTAGACGTAAAATGATTTAGTTCTGAGACACCTTGACCGCCTTTAATAGAAGGTAACTTAAGGCTCCAATAAAACATGCAGACCAAGTACTAAAGTCTTATCAAGCTATAGATCTAATTGGTAAATATCTGTAGTCTCCATTTTAATTAGCAGGTTAAGGAGAAAACCCTATTTCTGACACCAGCATATGCAGTACAAAACTACCAACGTCCGCTGCTATTTGCTCTCAGAAAAACAGGTGTTTTGTGCAGTGTAAGGGCAAGGTATTTTTTGAGCTGTGAAACACACCATTAAGATGCTTGTGCCTTGAAAACTTAAAGCAAGTTGTGAACTTTTAGTACATAGTCCTATCACTTTAAGATGAATTCCGATTGGTTGAAATGGGTTACTGGTCTTGCTTTATTAAAGTTTAACCCCAAACACATAAAAATGCAGCTTAGAATTCAGCAGGGTAATCCTTAAGGCTGGATTCACACCAGTCCGGTGCAAATTCCAGCCTGTTTGCTGCTGAGAACGAACGGAACCGCAGTTCGGAGGCTCCTGTCCGTTCTCGTAGTGCAGCAGCTGCCCGGGGAGGGAGCGGGGAGTGCCGCAAGCAGGGGGAAAGAGCCCCGTTCAGTGTGGAACACATCTGTGGGGCAGATGCGTTCCCATTGAACTTAATAGGCTGGGAATTCACACCCTATTGCACAGAAAACGCTCACGTTTTCTGTGCAATGCGGAGTGCGAATGCACCACACACATGTGAACCTGTCACATTGAAAACAATTTGTTTTCAAGTGTCATGTGAATTGCATGCGGTGCAAGCCGCATCCACTTCGCATAGGTGTGAACCCAGCCTAAGGCAACTGAATTGTTGGTACTACTAGAACATGGCGCTGACTGGGCTACTTCAGAAGTCTCTTTGATCAACATTATGGCCCTCTGATACAGACAGTCATGAATGTTACCACAAGGTTGATAATGAGATATATTCCCATGCCCTACCATATGGTTATGACAGGTATGCTCAAAAACAACCCTCCTCCAGGTCAGCAAATACAATATGTTTTCAAGTGTCATGCGAATTGGATGCGGTGCAAGCCGCGTCCACTTCGCATAGGTGTGAGCCCAGCCTAAAAGCAATAGTAAACTGAAAGCCGAGCATTTAATATTTTGCAGCTCACGAATTGTTAAATTTGGTGGCTGCATTTGTTTTCTTTTTTAGGCTCCCCCCGTTTTCACCTGGTGATCTGGCCAGCAACACACCTCCTGTATTAGAGTGCCCCCAGTCTAGATGAAGGAGCAATGGGGTACAGCAGTAGCATTGTCAGTCTGGGGGGAGGGGAGTATTAGACATACTGGCAAATTTAGATACACTAACAAATTGAGGCTGAACTCCAGTTAACACTTGATATGCAGTTACAGCATTTTTTTTTCTTTTGGAATAAAGGTCTATTTTTGGGTTTTGATAGCAGTTTAGCATTAAACCCCTTCACATTTTTTAGTTTAAGACATCGAGCACAAGATAATAAACATTCCCCAGTAAACTATTATAATTCTTACTCTAGCACTTGCAGTTTACAACTTTCCATGCTGCACTCTCAGGGCTGCCTCCCTGGTCTTCACAAGAGTTATACAATAGTCGACAGTGCAGTCTCCAAACAGTCTGTTAGCATGGAGAAGGGACAGGGAGAGATGCCTTGCTATCCTATGGGGCTGTGTATTATTTTGATGCACACAGTGTATGGAGACACAACTCTATTCTCTGCACTCTAGAGTGGCTCAGTTGGATACTGCAAGAAAAAGAGACCACCCTGAAGCAGAAAACCTGGGGCATTGGCTCCTTTTTCTTGCAGCATCCCATGGAGCCACTCTTTTATGCAGGGACTAGAGTTGTGTCTCCCTACACTGTGTGCATCAAAAGAAACACACAGTCCCATAGCCTAAGGCCCTAGGATGACAAGGCACTCCTCTGCTCCTCCCACCTCTCTTCTCCAGTCTAACAGATTGGCTGGAGACTGCTCTCTCCACTTTTCTGTTTCAATAGTTTTATTTGGTTTTAACAAGTGGTTAACATGCAGAAGTTCTGCCCCTGTAGGGGCTAGCATTGAGGTTGTAACAGAAATTTGCTCACAAGGAGGGCAAAAATAAGGCGATACATAAACAGAAAAAACAAGAGCTAACACAACAGCAGTAAATAGAAGTGTTCATGAAACCATAAGGACCAAGGGGTCCCAGAGAGTTTTCCACAACTATGGGGCATCCCCTGGGCCCATCAATATTCAGACGGTGGTGCAAAGTACAGCCTAAACTGAAAATGATCAAAAGAGCGGAAACCAGAAGAAGGTTCAGTGGAAAGATGAAGCTAGAGGAAAGGAGTTTGCTCACCTAGTAGAGTGCTAAAGATTGGATAGGGCAGGCCTCGACAAACCCCAGGCGCCAGGTCGCCATGGCGACCAGAAATCGTGTCCTGGCGAGTGACTGCCGTTCCTGCTCTCCCCATGTTAAAACAGCTGTCAGATTCAGTGTCAGCTTCAGCGAGAGTCGAGAGCCGTTCTCTGCTTCATCTAACAGCTGTTAAACTTGGCTGGCTGCCCGGCTGCCCGGAGAGTTGTTGAGAGTTAGGAAGTATAAACAAGCAACAATGTATATTCTTCTTTCAAAGCAATTATCTCCCGGGCTGTTATCAGGAAAGTTTAACCATTTATAGACTAAACCCTTTCTCACATTAGTGGCTTACAATTAAATATCCAGTGTTTTCTGCTAGAAAACGACTTGGAACCCCCAAACATGATATATTATTTTTTAGCATAGACCCTAGAGAATAAAATGGCGGTTGCTGCAATATTTTATGTCACATGGTATTTGCGCAGCGGTCTTTCAAGCGCAATTTTTTGGAAAAAATACACTTTAATGAATAAAATAAAAAAACTAAACAGTAAACTTAGCCCATTATTTTTTTGGTATAATATGAAAGATGATGTCACACCGCGAGAAACGTGACCTTTATTCTAAGCAACAAATTTGTGATAAAGCCCTGTGTACCATCAACAATTACCACTCTATGTGCAGCTGGGCTCCAGTATTTCATGGTGACCGGAAACCCACCAGAGCAATGAAAAGTCACTGTGGGGGACACACATGTAGGCAGGAAGTGGCTGCAAAGAGGCAGCAGAAGATCAGCAGCGCTGGAATACTTTTCACCTTTTTTTTTTGTATTTTATTTACAATGTCACTAAGGCTTTGTGTAGATGTGCAAGTTGGGTGGTAAAAATGTGCAGTAGAGACATGTTTTTGCCACCCACCATTGGCCTCCCTTAAGCTCCATTAGGCAGCAGATGAGAGGGCGTTTTACATGCCGCAGTCATGATGCATTCGGCAGAATAAGGAGTTTCTCCCATAACAGATTTTATAGTGTCACTCTTTCTGGCCACCCTGTAACCCTGATGTAACGGTGGAGTTATTGACTGGCTGCTCTGCTGTGAGTAAGTTAGGGGCGCAAATTACTTGTCTTACCGGGGGGGGGGGGGGCGCTGACAACCCAGCACTACGCTATAAAAAACTGGCTCCTAACTTTTTTAGCTGGCTCCTAAATTCAAAGCAAATTTGTCAAGCCCTGGGATAGGGGACTCTAGGGAGGAAAGGGAGGCCAGAAGGATAGAGGCAGAGAGATGGGGAAAAGGTAAGTGTTTGGGAGCATCGGGGCTCTGTTCACTTTCCTCTGAAGATCTGAATTAGGGAAGTGGCAAGAGCAGGAGCCAGCACCACCGATTGTTGTAAACTCTAAAGCCTCGTACACACGGGACGACGATCGCACGTACGACCGTGTTGAATTGTATGTTGCATAATGTAAATAGCATACTGACATGCACCCGACGGTCGTACATACAACTTGCGGCCGGCCGAACGTGATGACGCGAACGAGCGTATAAAGAGGAAGTAGCGTCACCCTTTGGGCTCCTTCATCTAATTTGATTTGATTTGATGAAGTGGACTTGGCGCATGCGTGTTTAGCACAATACAACTTGTTGTACCCAACTGCTCTACACACGATACAACGATCGTATGCGAGCTTGTTGGTGTGACCAAGTTTTGTAGTCTGCACGACCGTCGTATGTTCGACTGTTGAAAGCGCGCCCACAAACGATAGATTCCGCATGTAACGGTCGTGAGTACGACGTGTTGAATGCGATCGTCGTCCCGTGTGTACGAGGCATTAGTGCTCGGGTAAGAAGTTTAACAAACAGTTTTCTGGGGAATGTTATTTTATTGTGCTTAAAGAGGTTGTAAATCTCCCTTTACACTTTATACATATAGGTACGCCTAGAATAAGGTTTACCCATAGGTACTGTACGTGCACCGTTTAGGAGCTATTTACAGTATACTGCACCAATGATGTCATACTGGGCTGTTTCTTCAGTAGCGAGTGCTGTGCATACTAGCACATTATGTCTTTACTTTGCAGGGAAGGGAGAAGAAAATTTTTCTTTAATGTGTTCAGCTAAAAACTGTTGAGGGTTAAATACACCTTTAAGACAGGAAGTGTGTTAATAGACAGATCACATGGTGAAATAAAGGGAAAAAAGGTCCAACTAAAGCAGTGGTTCTCAACTCTGGTTCTCGGGACCCACCAACAGGCCAGATTTTAGGTATTACCTTGGGGAGATGCAGACTAGAATACTGCAATCACTGAGCAGCAAATGATATCACCTGTGATGCATTTCAGTTATCCTGCAAACCTGGCCTGTTAGTGGGTCTCGAGGACCGGAGTTGAGAACCACTGAACTAAAGAATATGAATGCAGTCACTACATTTTAGGTAAGCTGCAATATAAAAATGTTGTTTCTGCATTTAATACCACTGTTAATGCTGAGATTAGTGTCTCTCCTGTGCTGAATCCAATCCCAATGTATTGCACGTCTACTGTTTTGCTGCTCTGTGGAAAGGGTTAATATGTTCTGCAGATAGAAACTCCCCAGGTCGGTTCACTCAGAAATTAACAAGCTGTATGTGAGTGAAGCATCAAGAAGAGATTCTATCTGCAGTCCAGGTTTCCCTTTTACGCAGACAGGGAACACAGTATCCATGCAATATACTGCGATTAGCCCCAGCCCAGGAAAGAAACTTATTTCAGATTTTAGCTTAAGCAATAAACAAGAGCAGCAGTGGTGCAGAGTGCGGTATATCTCCAGAAAATGTTAGCATGTCCCAGCGTTGAAGTGCATACTGCTGACATAGTGCTGTCATAGATATGTTTCCTTGCACTCCATCTCTTCCTGTGTGCGTCCACCTTCTCTATCTGTATTTCTCTTTCTCTCTCCACTCACTAGCTCCACTATATTTTTAAATGGCTCTGCTGAGAACAGGAGCTTGGCGGGTATAGGAGGACCTGGGTGGGCAGAGCAATATAATGGCGCAGTTCTTTATTCTTCAGCAGTGCTGATGATAGAACTTCCCGGCTGTAGTGTGGTAATGAGGTGACCGGTCTCCCAGTTTACAGAGAGCAGCTGGGGTGACTGGTCGCCTAAACAGGAAGTTACCATCAGGAGGAGATTGTATGCTTCAGACTAGAGACAAAAAAAATTTTGATTCTGCACTAGGCAAGCCTATTGCTGCGTTTTATATATTATCATCCATCTGTCTGGAGCTCAGCTTTAATTTCTGGCTGTTCAGTGTGCCAGCGCTGCTGTATAACTCAGCATAGAAAGGATAAAAGTACAATAATAAAGTTAAAATGGCAATCATATGTATTTTGTCTTTGTACTTCGATGTTTAGGTGAAAGTCAACTAGCCTGTATCAGAGATGAGTGGACCAATTGAAAATTGCTGTGGCAACACAGAGCCAAATTTTGCTTTGCCAGTGAGCTATCCGCTTTGGGAATCGGCAAGCCACAAAATAATTACTGTCTTTTTTTAGGGTTTTTTTGGGAGAGGGAGGATGCCATGTTAAAACTAGATGTGTTTGACAAATGCTAATAACACATAGGGCCATTGGTTATGCATGGAGCAGTTGAGATGACTTTTGTCCCCCAATGTCAATTTGTTTTACGATTCTTCTGACCTTTTATCTTGAATTCACATATACACCTGCCCAAGGAACCCAGGGCTTTCCTGCTTTTATGCCATACTGCCAGCGTCTTCATTGATATCTTTTGGAACCAGCTTTTTCTTCCAAATTGCCCCCTGATGATGTGCGCCAAGTCCATCCTCCTCCAGTGCTGTGTCTATTCTCCTCGAGCGCCATGGAAAAAATGAAGCCTCCTGAGATATGTGACATGCATGTCCCTTGAGGCTTCAGGAGCAGGGACATGTCATGCTCACCTAGGCGAAAATGGAGGCAGGGGGTCAGGCTGGATGAGAAAAAGTAAATAAACCCAGAGGAGTGGTCCGCTTTAAAATTAAGCTTTATCTCCATTTAAAAAACTTTTCAACAAACCTTCTGGCTACAGCCTCACCTCACCCCTAACAAAAGGGCCTTCATTTTGGAGGTCATTAGCAATATCCCATCCAAATAAATGCTTTCCTAAATCTGGGTACACAATATTTGAATTTCATCTGGTTCCTGAAGAACCATCTGAAATTTGTTTCGTGGAAGGTCCTGACAACCACCGCCACTTGACATCTTAAGCCCCGTACACACGGGACGACGATCGTACGTACGATCTTCGCAAATCGTATGTTGGCTGTTGTATGTAGCATACTGACTGCACTACACGATCGTACGTCCGCAGAAGAACGTTCATGTAATTAGCATCCGCCTAGCATAAGATCGTTGGTTAAGCATTGGCTGCATCCAATCAGATGCAGCTTCTGTGTGCGGGAGATTCCGCCATATGCTTATGGATGTGCCAATCTGTTCAATTATTTTCATTCAGCTCTGTGTGTATACCCAGCTTTATACATATCATATGTGTACTTTGTTTTTTAATAAAGCCTGTTGTGTTAAAAATGGCCTAGGAATCCCCAGGAAATTCCTTGTTTGAAAATATGGACTACATAAGAAAACATTTGTATACATGTAGATTTGTATTATATGCCAAAAGAAATAGCTGGGTTTTGAAAAACTTTTATTTCTTTTGCATAGCAGTCTGGTGTTTTGGGACCTGTGAGCAGGACAGATAAGATAATTTAGTGTGGAAATCAATTATAATGCTTTTCCTCATTTCAGTTTTGATTTGATTGCCATCATTTTTTTATCACTATTAACCAGGGTGGATAAAAATAAATGATTTTAAAAATAAATAAAAAAATCAGATTTTTTGGATTTTTATCAAATTTATTTTAACCACTTCAGCCCCGGAAGGATTTCACACTTTAGGACCAGAGCACTTTTTGCGATTCGGCGCTGCGTCGCTTTAACTGAGAATTGCGCGGTCATGCGACGTTGTACCCAAACTAAATTTGCCTCCTTTTTCCCCCACAAATAGAGCTTTCTTTTGGTGGTATTTGATCATCTCTGCGTCATTTCTGATCGCCGCTATAAACAAAATAAGAGCGTAAATTTTACAAAAAGATCCAAATTTATTACTTTTTGATAAAAATACAAATCCAAAAAAAAATATAAAAAAACATTTTTTTTCATCGGTTTTGGCCGATTTATATTCATCCTCATATTTTTGGTATAAAAAATCGCAATCTGCGTTTATTGATTGGTTTGCGCAAAAGTTGCCGCGTTTACGGATGATGAGAATTCATTTATGGGGTTTTTATTTTATTTTTTACTACTTACTTACTACTTACTTACTATTTTTTTTTACGGCGATTTTTAGCGGTACTGCGATATTTCAGCAGACATGTCGGACCATTTTGACACTTTTTTTGGGACCATTGGCATTTATACAGCGATCAGTGCTATAAAAATGCACTGATTACTGTGTAAATGCCATTGGCAGTGAAGGGGTTAACCTGCAGGGGGCGCTCTAAGGGTTAACTGTGTTCCCTGGGCGTGTTCTAACTGTGTGTGGGCTGCCCTAGCAGGGGAAGGGAAGTGATCACAGCTTCCATGTAGAGGAAGGCTGTGATCACAGCCCTTCCCCCTCTCACAGAACGGAGGTCCGTGTTTACTTACACGGACCTCTGTTCTTTCAGTGCGGGGGGGGTCATCGCGGGTAGCCGGCGGCGATCGAGTCCACCGCACCCGCTCCCTGGCTCCCCCCAAACACAGTGGGCGCGCCCACAATGCTAGTTATCACAGCCGCCGTCCTGTGACGCTGCGGCGGGCGGTCGGCGAGTGGTTAATAAAATGCTTTTGGAGTAAAAATCTAAAGATAGTTTTCTATTTAAGATACATTAATAATTTTGTTTATTCAGCATGAAATGGAGCTTAGTTATGTAGCATGAGGCTGTATATTCTGTAATATTTACATTTTTGTAAACTCATTCAATGAATCCAAGCTCTGCAAGCTGAGATAACATGCATTGCATTGATGTATTTACACAATTTTACAGTAACCATGAGAAAAAACAAAGTTCAGGAATATTCCTTTATCTCATTGTTTTGCAAATCTATGTACACTACAAACTGTATGATTGAATTGTTTCTGATATCGCTGTTTTACTAACCTGACAGCTTATTATTCTAAATAGGAAACCTTAATTTTGTTTGCAAATATTAAAGATTCTAACTACCAGCAAGAATAAGTCCTTACATTTAAAGAGCCCTTGTCATTTCAGATCCATCATGGCAATGCCTGTTAGCGGGCATCCACTCACCTGCTGCCATGTCCCTCACCTTGTTGTGTCACTGCCGCATCACCAGCCGTCCCATTAAAGTGAATGTAATTGTCGGTGAGTCAACAGCGGGTCAGAGGAGGAGCCGCTGCGGGACAGAGAAGACAGTTGCTCTTTAAAAATGATGATTTAAATTGAGTTGATTTAAATCAAGCCTTTTTACTAGTGACTTAAATCATGATTTAAATGGACTTGATTTAATTCAAAGCCACCCTGCTACCATGAAGCTAATTTAATTAAAGCTTCTACATTTCCCACATATTTGACTTGAAAATGGATAGCAATACTATACGTGAAATTGCACATGCCATTCAAGTAATAAAAATGCATGCTGATTGGCAGCTAAAGACACCCTAAAACTTTTCCCTGTGTCAGAGGAGATGTCAGTGATCATAGAGAGGCCTTCCATTAATATACAGTATATCAGCAGAGTAGCATGTATTTTTACCTGCGAGCATTCTCCTCAAGTAAAACCGCCAGATTTGTCAAACTCTGACTTACACGGATCAATTTGCTAATTGCTAGTGTGTATGAATTCTGCCTGTACCTGATTCCTGACCACTAAATAATAAATGCTGGTTTTTCACAACGTATGAGTTTGTGCAGGTTTGTTTTTTTGTTGTATAAATTCAGATGTTTTTAGTGTAATTTTTATTTTTAATATTTTTACAACAATGTAAAAGATATTCAGATATTCAAAAACAAATAGATAAATCATATATTGTCCAGAAACAAAGGGAATTATGAGTATAAGCAATTTGTAGATTAATTATTATGCCATTTTCCTTTAAATTCATGGTTTAAACTATAAGAATAATATTATTTATATTTAAAGCGGTGTTCCACTTGTTTTTATGTTTATTAAAAGTCAGCAGCTACACTTTTTGTAGCTGCTGACTTAATAAACAGCCACTAACCTTTCCCACGGTCCAGCGATGTGGCCGCCTGAATCCTCGCTCCTCTCCCCCGTTCGCCTCTACAGGGCGCCGACATTGTAAGTGCTGGCACCCGGCTGTGACAGTTTGCAGGCTTCACAGGCGGACGCGCACTGCGCAGGCGCGTGTCACGCTGTGCTCTCTCAGTGGCGGGGCAATCTTTTGGCACTTGTGACGTGTCCCAGAAGATTGCAGGGGGGAGTGGCCTAGGGCGAAAGGAGGGGTCATCTAGGCGGCGAAGGTGCAAGAGCAGGAAGTGGGTGCTGGGTACCTGTCAAAACCAAGTACCCCCCCCCAAAAAAAAAAAAATGGCATGTCAGGGGGTAAGGAGTGCTTGAAGAGGAAGATCCACTTGTGGATGGAACTCCGCTTTACGGTTCAATATTTTTTTATGAAAGATTTACCGCAAACATTTACAAAGAATAATCATTGTCAAATTCGGAGCAATAACATCTTGCATAGATAGCAGCATAGCAATGCATGAAAAGAAAAAAAAAAACAGAAATTATACCATATATTCCTGTGAGCTTAAAGTCAAGGACTTAATATTACTTTTTATGGTATCCTAACACATAGCCTATTACTGCCAGTTTCTGAAACCTCAGAGATTGTCGCTCATTATCCATCAAAGGATTGCTGTGAGTCTTTTTTTTTTTTTTTTAATGCAGAATTAAAATGCTGATTGTTGAACTTAACTAATCGAACATCAATGTTCTCTGATGTCTACATCATTTTAAACTCTTATTTGAATAATAGAAAGCAAATAACGGAGCTCCGCTTTAAAGTGTTTGTAACCCTAAAAAAAAAAAGATATCCTGTTCCCTTATAGCTGATTAAACGGCACAGTGCTTGTGTTGTCTAACCTGCTCCTCTCTAGACTGTAAAAAAAACCTGGCTGATCCTGTGTCCCCCTCTGTGTACTCGGTGTACTGACCACGATAATCATGGCTGCTCAGCCCTGACTACAGTGGTCAGCTTACATGCCTCGGTCATCCGCAGCCCTGCTCTGTCCTCCTCACCCCTCCCTCCCTGCCTGTCAGCTCCATGTCTGTGTCTTTGTCGCTGCTATTGTTAAAAAATAATCACTGCCAGCCCATCTATTATAATGAGGCATAACACACAGGGTAAATGTTTTTTTCTAAAACAAAGCTTGTAATTATGATTTTACAGCTATCTTCAGGCCGGTTACGTGATTCCTGGCTGGTCTCCTACTCCGATCCAGGGCTACTGTGGGAGGGGCTGAGCAGCCGTGTGACCTCCCAGGCTGACTTCAGAGGGTGATCTTGGCCCCTCCCACAGTAGCCCTGGATCGGAGTAATAGACTGGCCAGGAGTCATGTGACCAGCCTGAAGATGGCTGTAAAGTGGTATTTACAAGCTTTGTTTTAGAAAAACATTCACCCCTGTGTGTTATGCCTCGTTTTAATAGAGGGGCTGGCAGTGAAATACATTTCTGTGGTAGCAAACACTTTAACAACATAAAGATATCTACTCTTGGGAAGAAAGAAAAATAAACTATCTCGTATACCTTTGAGATTTTGCTTAGAATCAGGTTGTTCCAAAAATAAGGAAAACTGAATATTCTAAACTTCTAGACAAAACATGACATTTATCAAAATAAACTACAAAAAAAAAAAAAAATAACGAATAAAACGCATATACAAAGAGGGGAAAAAAGTATGAGTTTGTGGAGATTTGTTTTTTCCTGTATAAATTCAGATGTTTTTATCATGTAAGTTTATATATTGTTTTCTGTTAGTGTTTTGACAGATCATAATAAAATAATAGGAAGAAAGGCCTCATTAGCCACCGCAGATTTCTGGACATTGGCTTCCATTTGTAAACAGCATCAGATCAGGTTAGATGTTAATTGTGGGCACCAACTTCTGCTCTCATTTTAATAGATATGGCAAGCAGCTACTGAAACAGAAGCTTTTTTTATTTTTATTTTTTTCCTTAATGGTGCATTGAATCCTATTTTTATTCTCCATATGACAGACAGAAATGTGTTGTGGTTTCCTTCCAAGCCGTGTTATATTCAGTTTTTGGATGCATGATGTGCACATGTAGCTCTTCATGCAGTTAAAAAAATTAGTTATGGTTTACAAAGTTGGTTTGGAACCCGCAGACTAAGGTTTCTTTTATTGAAACATTGTCGCTATTTATAATTTATAAAGACAGCATACTACACTAGCTTCTTCAAGAGAGATAAAAGACTGCACTGGGTCGTCAAGACATACGGGGAGTTTATATCCTCTCACTAAAGACGTTCTATTGGTTTGAGCTATATTTTTCTAAATTAATGGGTGGCTGTTTTTTTTTTCCAATAAACTATTACAATTTCGGACTATTCATTAAAATGTTTCCATTCTAGATAAACTCATGTTTCTTCAAATAAAGAGGAATTTAATTAAAATGCTTCTAGTATAGATGAACTGCTATTGATTGAAACACAGTAAAACCTTGGTTTGATAGTAACTTGGTTTGAGAGCGTTTTGCAAGACAAGTAAAATTTTTAAATAAATTTTGACTTAATATACAAATAGCGTCATGTCACAACTGAGTATAAAGTGAGGCGCCTTTAAGTGATGCAATAAGGTTACATTTAATGAAGGTACAACATTTAGCAACTCACATGTTTTATGATTAAAACAGACGCATACAATATGCAGGCATCTGGGGCAAAGATGTCCACATAGACCCTCCTCTGCACCACCATCAATGTCATCCCTTCCACACTGCACTCCACAAGCGCTTCAAGCCTCGCTTTCAGATCGTCTAGTGCAGGGTGGTCTTCCCGGTCACAATTGCAGACTGACAGTGGTGAGAGCCAGCCGTGCGGAGGACGGTCAATGAGGACAGCTTTACCCTGGATGCCTGCATACTTAGATGCACCATGTGAGTTGCTAAATGTTGTACCTTCATTAAATGTAACCATATTGCTACACTTAGATTCGCCTCTCTTCTCTTTTATACTCTGTAGCTCCTGCTGGATTTTGCTTCTAATCCTCTTGTGGAGGCTGCCATTCGTGGATGGACATTTTATGGTTACATTGCTATAATCTTTTTATATGGACTATAAACTGAAGGACTTATGAATAAATGGTTGTGGAAGAACCATCTGAGTTTCCATTATTTCTTATGGGGAAATTTGCTTTGATATACAAGTGCTTTGGATTGCAAGCATGTTTCCGGAACAAATTATGCTCGCAATCCAAGGTTTTACTGTAAAGGTAAATTGGAAAAAATAAGCCGCTTTACTTTGGATGGCTAGGCTGTCAATGACAACACTTTGTGGCAGTTTGTACTTGCTGACCTGCAGGAGGGTTGTTTTTGAGCATACCTGTCATAACCATATGGTAGGGCACGGGAATACATCTTATTATCAACCTCGTGGTAACATTCCTGACTGTCTGTATCAGAGGGCCATAATGCTGATCAAAGAGACTACTGATGTTGCCCAGTCAGTGCCATGTTCTAGTAGTGCCTACAATTCAGTTGCCTTAGGCTGGGTTCACACCTATGCGAATTGGATGTGGCTTACACCGCATCCAATTCACGTGACACTTGAAAACACATTGTTTTCAATGTGTCAGGTTCACATAGGTGCGGTGGATTCGCACTCCGCATTGCAATGCGGTGCGAATTCCCAGGCCATTCTGTTCAATGGGAGCGCATCCGACCCGCAGATGTGTTCCGCATTGAATGGTGATTTTACGGGGATCTTTCCCCTCCTCATTGCACTTCCCCTCCCTCCCCCATCCCCGAGCAGCAGATGTGCTGCGAGAATGGACAGGAGCCACCGAACTGCGCCTCCGCCCCTTCTCAGCAGCAAACAGGCTGGAATTTGCACCGCTATGGTGTGAATCCAACCTTAGAGAAGCCTTTTTCAACCAGGGTGCCTTCAGGTTTCTTTAGGGGTGTCTTGGCAAAATGCCTAAAA